>JAJOZX010010758.1:0-7500 GCA_023014485.1 Bathynomus jamesi | reverse complement strand
AACATCAGCGCTGGTGGAAGAATATTCTAATATCAAACTGGAGTCGCCTTCCGAAGATTTTAATATCGAAAGAAAAAGTTTTGAATTTCAAACTTTGTATGAGGCAGTTATGTAACTCGCTTATGTTATCGTTAATTTAGAATAGCTATTAAGTGTTTTATCTACAGCTTTCTATACTATAGCATTTGCTAAGTTGTATTTTCAATTCGCAAACTTGCGTTTTAATAGCAATAATCTTAACGAATTTAAATCAAACGCAGGGAAAGTATTTAAAACAATTTTTTTTTTGGGGGGGGAAGTTTGGAAGCGTTTATCTAAATTGAAAATTGAGGCTTATTCACGTGAAAGAATTTGTATTACTTGGTTATAAAAAAAAAGACTATTTGATAATATAAGTTATGGAAGATACGTTTTATTAAATATAAACAACTTTGAATGAATACTAAAAAATTACAGAAGTAGAAAATTAAAGAATTTTTTTTAAAATATTGAGAATGTGATCGATAGAATTGAATTATTTATTATTTTGAGTTGTAATCAAATTTGAAGTTGTGCTTTATAATAATAATAATAATAATAATAATAATAATAATAATAATAATAATAATAATAGTCAGTCTGGAGGGCCAGAAACTGGCACAGCGCTCGGATCATACGAATGCGGCCCGTTGCGGTAATTCCTCGCGTATTATTTACTCGTATATCATTGGCAGCCGAACCCTCGACCTCAGTGTCTTCACTACGTTTTTAAGGAAACATTGTTGTCCACTGAGCTACTGGCGCTGCTGAAACATATATTTCTTACAAGAGTGTAAGCGTTATTCAAATACCGGATGCACGTAGTGTGTTCATAATCTGTCTACCGTTTAATCTGTCTATCATATGATCTGTCTACTACTTATTCCAAATTCTGCCTGTATAACATTATTTTATTATAAAAAATTATCGTGGTTAATCCTGGTTTTCGCTTCAGCCCGAATTATTCATTCCGACAAAGGTCAAGGCTTGTCGCCCTACCTCGGATCCATAGATTAACGTGCAATCAGAACCACGACCCAGCAAAGAAATTTTAAATCACAAAATCCGAGCAGGGACTTAATCCCATGACCTTCAGCTTAGCAGCCCAGCAGACTAACAACTACTGTAGGTTACCGAGTTACATTGTTAATTTTCCTCGTTAGAATTAATATACAATTATATATGATACGTTACATAATAATATATATATACGGTCGATATATGATTTCATTTTTATGTAACCGACGATATATATATATACTAAGAATTTCTTTTTTATACTAATCTAAATAATCATTTTGAAGCCTCTCTTATTTAGGTGCGTCAGATTGTTTTTTATTTCATTTGTCACAACAGTCGGGACACGTTGACTTTGTAAACCTTTTCAAGGTAGAAGACACTCGAGAACAAGAAGGTTTTAAGAAAATTAAAATTCAGAACAAGAAATTTTGTTTGTCTATATAAGATTTTTTTTTTTTCTTTTTTTTTTTATTAATTTATTTCTAGTTTTTGGGGTTTGCTTCTGAGATAGCTTGCTGAGTGCATATTTTCCCATCTGTTTCATCACAGCAATTCGTTGTAGCGCAAAAGAGGGATTACAATATCTCGTACGCTGTTCCTTCGGGATTTGAGCAAACAATATCTAAATAGAACCATAAATATAGCGCAAATTAATTCACTAAAAGTAGCGGCGAAAAGGAAGGATGAGCGCCTTTCTTGACGGCAATTTATGATTGAATTCCTTGGTATTCACCGAGAAAAGGTTGATGTATATAAAAATTCTTTCAAAAGGATAACAAAATGAAGAGATTTATTTTATTTTTTGTGGTTTTAATTGTGATGTGTGAGGTAGAATGTTTATTTGTGCTAAATGTTGTCAGATTTTTTTTTTTTTCCTTTCTATACAGAAATATTCCCACCATTTCTCACCAAAATTTAATAAATTATTAAGCTGAAGACTTTCTTTTTTATTATTAATATTATTATTATTATTATTATTATTATTATTATTATTAATCCAATGGTAAGTATCATTCAACATAAAAATGCCACATACGTCGTTCATGCCCAAAATGAAGATTAAAATATTTCGTAATAGTATATACTCGTGTATATATATATATATATATATATATATATATATATATATATATGTGTGTGTGTGTGTGTGTGTGTGTGTGTGTGTGAAATAATAATAATAATAATATCATTTGACAAAATATGACGATACAAATGGTTATTTATTTATATATAGAGAGAGAATATGAGGAAATAATTTACCCTCCTCACAGACTTGTCTCATTGACCCGTTTCAAAACACTTTTGTTATAGTGTTAAAAATCGATATGATGCAAGTCGGTGTAAGCCGCCGATGAATGAGTTGTCATGTAAAAAATAACAAAAAAAAATGTTTCAGAATTATTATTATTAATTATTATCATTAATTATTATTATTATTATTTTATTATTATTATTATTATTATTATTATTATTATTATTAATTTATTATTATTATTATTATTTAATAATTAATCAGGTTCAAATCCTTATTATCTTATTTATTTTGCATTTAAAATTTAAAACTGCAAATAATAATAAAGCTTATATTTAATTTTAGCATCGCAGTGGTAATAAATATTAAATAGTACACAGGATATATGGAAACAGTACACACACACACACACACACATATATATATATATATATATATAGAGAGAGAGAGAGAGAGAGAGAGAGTCAAGAATATATACTATGTAACTGTACATATGTAACTGTACAATTTGCAGAACATAATATACTCGTACGCTAATTTCCAATTTTTTTTTTTAAATGAAATACGGTAGTACTCTTACATCATATTTAAGATAATAGTCTTTACTTTTTCATATACATCTTTGTATGGAAGCTTTATAAATTAATAATAAAAAGTCAGTCACAGTTATCTAAAAACTGATTAAAATCTGCAAATAAAATAACATTATTTTTTTTCCAAGTGCAGTATAATAATCGCAAGGACATAAATAAAATATATGAATGCTATACTACTTATGAATAAGGAAATCGTAAATCAACTTAGTGGCTCAACAGATTTAGGGGAACATTGCCGTTCGTTATTTTTTTTTCTTTTTTCTTTTTTTTTTCCTTTAATATTTTTCTCTTATTTCCCGTTTTTCTTTATGTTTATAAAGTTATATATTAGTAAATAAAGTGTGTATATACAATCTCAGGTGTATATTTATATATAGATTATTTAAGTTAGAAAATTGTATTTTAGTTTAAGGTGAATTTGAGTAACTTTGGTGATGATGGAGTGTTTCTACCGTACGTTCGACATTGACGTGGGGAAATTTTTATCGATCGATAAAAGGCTCCGCGGCGTTGATTTGTTTGTTTTTATGGGTTTGTTTAACCTCTTTCGCAGTATCTAAGGTCATATGACGTAGGGAACCTACAGCTTTACGTGGGGTCTGAACCACAGATTGTTACATAATCTGAACGCAGAAGACGGTCTCCCATTCAATTACACCCTAAACCCAGTGTCGCTTAACTTCGTTGATCGACGGGAAGCGGTGCGTACGACACTGGCTACGACCTAGCCCTCGGCGAGGTTGACTTAAGTACAAGGTTAGGTTAGGGTGAGTTAAGTTAACATTTAACGGGGTTGTTGACGTTAACATTACGTTGTCATTTTTCCCCAAGTATAAACTAAGTAAATAAATAGAGTTATTTAACGGCACTAACGTATTTAATAATTATACAGAGTGTTCAAAAAGAAACTCAACCCATTGGAGAATGCATATATCATTGTAACCTAACCCTTTTCTTTTCTATTTTGGGATGCGTTTCTTTTCCATCACCCTGTATAAATTATTATAAAATACGTTGTAGTTTTCAAAACTCTAAAATGGTGTAAACATCTCGCGCGTAATTTTTATTAAACATTTTAACGTTATGCTGAGAATTACTTCGTTACATGGGTTTGTACTGAACTCATGCTTGTTGGCAGTGATTGAAGAATGAATAAATGTTACAGTAACACCGTTTTCATTTTATTATTATTATTTAGGGTTGACTATAGTGAATTGACGTTGGTGGTGTAAGCGATAAGAGTTGCATGGTTTTGTAAATGCTTAAATAATAATAATAATAATAATAATAATAATAATAATAATAATGATAATAATAATAATAATAATAATAATTAATCTAAGGATTTAATTTCATTTAGGGTGAGAGCAGTAGCAGATTCGTACACTGGAGTCGGTGCCTTCTGCTGAAAAAAGTAAAAAAGTAAATTGGTTAACTTAGCAGAGTGAGAGTGAGGTGAAAGTGTTTTTAATAAAACTGTTACGGATTCTACCTTGCGGATCTATATTTACCTCATTAATCTTTTACGAGTTGTACGTCATATTTTGTATCCTGCATAAATCACTAAGTTCGGGTGAGTGGAGGTTTCAAGGGACTTTCAAAACCATGATGTTGGGAGTGAACTCCAGTTTTAATCATTGTATGAGCGAGCGAATCGTTTAAAAGAGTATCTATGTTGATCGGGAATGCATAATCCTCTTCCAGATGCAGAATAGACAATAATGGTAACTGAGTCTGATTCTTGTCCCTGTAAATTTTTTTTTCAAAGATGAGAAAAAGATGGATTTTTCTAAGGATGACAAAAAAGATGGATTTTTCCAAGAATGGAAAAAAGAGATTTTTCCAAAAATGGATTTTTCTTTGGGCTTTTGATAGTTTCATCGGGAACATCCCATCGTCGGAAGTCTGAAAACCGCTGAATGTAATCACGCCATTTTATTTATTTATGTTTTAAATAAAGTTTCAGGCATTAAACTTTCGATAAATGAAAAAGTTTCAAAGTTCTCAAAAAACATACTCCAAAAATTAATAAATTTGATTAAAAAAAAATATATACCACAACATATATATATATATATATATATATATATATATATATATATATATATATATATATATATATATATATATATATATTATATATATATATATATAATATATATATATATAACGATATTAATTAAAATTTGACTCCCTTTTTTTTTTAAACCAGACTCACCACATTCATAACTATACAGTAATTAAATTAATTTACTTTATTACGAAAATCTTGATCTCTCGCTCATTAAGTTTAATCAATCAACGTAACTCCCACCATATTTTTCCAACACACTCGACAAACCGAATCCCAACGCTGTTATCATTTTCAACAGGTATTTTTCAATCGACTCTTCCCGGTCTCATCTTCTTCGTGCGATTCTCCAGAGACAAAGCTTTCCATGATAGTTGCCCATAACTCTATTTATCCAGGAGGAGAGAAGGCCATTCATACTACAGTTTTCAGTCTCTGCGGGAGGACACCTCAAACTCTTGTTGCTTCTTCAATTAATAGGGCGTATATAAATAAAAAGAGTCTTCAGGGAGCATTAGAATGAGCGCAAACGGGCTAGTTAGCGTTTTTAGAATGAAGAACTGCGGAGGACTTGCATGGAAATAAGTACTGTACTGAAAATAAGTCATAATACTGACTGTGTACACGCAAATTATAGCAGATTATACTATTCCTTATAAGTTAAAGATTTTACAAATTTTTATGAATTACGGTTCTGAGTGAATTTTTTAATTTTTTAACTTCGGAACATATCAATAAGAAAATTGACTTAAATATTATATATATATATTAGGGTGGTCTTCAGTTACATCGGGGCCAGAAAAGAATTTTTGAATTTTTTTACTCTGAATCTTACATTTCATTCCATATCCTCAGAAACCACAATGATTCACTTTTCATAAAAATCGATGAATGTTTAGGGGTTACACAGAGGGGTTGAAATTTCCCTCATTACACGTATAATGGGGGGGGGGGGCAATGCTAACAGCTAATGGTTCTTCGTTGTACATCTTGTAATGTGATGTCTGTGATAAATATTTTTCAATTAAATATTTCTAAAAGGGGCCTCTGGGTAAGCGCTAATGCTTTTGTATCGTACGTTTGGCAGAATTTGTGGATTAAATTGTCTTACTTCTGAAATTCATAGACTTGGCCCCAGGCAACGAATATGACCATTTCCATTCTTCAGTTGTTCTTGAACGAGTAAATATCAGTTTTTATTCGACCCTTTTCATAGGTTTAGCCCAGTATTGACTAGTGCTAGTGCTAATACGTGGTCCAAGCAAGCCTTTGGTTGATTGATCCATCATCGTCCCAGATTCTATATACTTCCTTTGAGGGAGTAAGTTTTGGCATTCTTCTTTTTCTACCACTTGGAAGACTAACTCACTAACTTCCTCTGAGTGAGAGTGCTAAGGCAACTTTGAAATTCGTTATGGGTTTCTAGGAGAAAACCCGGATCTCTACCATCAGCATGACCTCGCGAAGAGTCTTTTGAAGTTCTATTCCGAGCTTCAAGCACTCAAGCAAAGCAAGTTCCACCGATCCGCCACTCCAATCGCAAACGAGGCCACCTTCGCGTCCAGCCTCGATAAGCTGTAGGACATCCCCACAAGGACGCCCTGTATTTGATGAAGATTGAAAAGGACAAGCAGTTCCTCCTAGCCCAGAAGGAGAAGGGCAGGAGAAGCCACCTTTCCGGTGTCGATGTGAAGTTGGCCATCAAGGAGAATAAACAAGCTCAGCGGCAACAAAAAATACCTCAGGCGGAAGGGAACACACGAAACCGAGTCAAAAGAGCGGAGCGAGATGGCACCCCTCGAATCGAACAGTAGCACCATCAATGCTGCTACTCCAGCACGTCCAAGGAAGACAGTTACCCAGGAGAAGGATACTCACACGCCGCCCAGCTGTTGCCGCTGAATAGATCCTGGTCTGTGAACATACTACTAACGCTGGAATTAGCGCAAGCTTTGGACCGAAGTCAGCGATCGATCCGCATCCTACGTCGTAGCAGCAACCTCAAAGAGCCTGGGTCACGACATGAAGTCTTTTCCCACCAGTCAGACCTCCATTCGGACGGCTCGCAGCAAGCGCGAGAGCAAATTGCTAGCAACATCAAAGAATGCTTCGATCTGGGGTCTCCAATTGTGGTTCACTGGGACGGGAAGATGCTGCCTGACATCATGAGGAAAAAAGCTGTCGACCGTCTGCCCGTGGTGTCTAGCTGAACGTTTATAAGCTCTTCGCGGTGACAAAACTACCTCCTGGAACCGCAGAAGCCATGTCATGAGCCGTCGTGACAGCCATCGAAGATTGGGATTTGACTAACCAGATCAGCTTGATGTCCTTTGATACCACCCCCAGCAACACCGGACAGAGAGGAGGTGTATGCGTTCTGATTGAGAGGAAGGTGGACAAGGATCTCCTATATCTGGCCTGTCGCCATCACATGCTAGAGATCACGGCTAAGAACGTCTTCGCCAGCCTTTTAGAACCCTCAACAGGCCCAGACGTCACTCTATTCAAACGACTCTAGCAAAAACTAAGCTTCCAATCGATAA
>JAJOZX010010757.1:35000-122122 GCA_023014485.1 Bathynomus jamesi | reverse complement strand
TTATACAATCTTTTGAAGAATCTCGGAATACGGGGGATATACTGAAGTCAACAATGTCACACATCCTCCACCATGGACCTGTACGTCCCCCCGGAATTGTATGAAGAACGTGATACTGCAGCATTAACCGCAATTAGTCTTTTCAATGCGATTGACCGTGGCGAATTATTTCCAACGCAAACCGTTGAAGATTTGCAGTGACGCTCCTTACAACCCGACGCAGGGGACTACCATAGAAATGTAAGTGTCTATAATTCGTTTTTATATATATATGGAGAGTTGTAGTATCTCGTCAAATAGATACTCGCCAAAATTTTTTTATGTCAATCAATGTTATTTGGTTATCCCCATTAGGGTGGTCCAAAACGTTAAAGCATCGACTAAGTTCTCTCCACAAGGTTGGTTTTATGCCTCTTGGTGTGGACAGTATTTGTGCAAAGTTTCACGTTATTCGGTTAATATTTAGGGGTCGCCCCACTTGCCCCCTTTTGAAAATTTGGGAAAATATATAGACAACTGAATAACTAAATTTTTTTTTGGTTCTCAAAGAATATGAAAGAAAACAGTAAGACAATAGGACATGATAATGGGTGTATCTTCATTATTTCTTCTGCATCAGAGTCGCCTTGGATGGTATTGGTATCTGTTTTCGGTGGGCGGCTACGAGTTGTAGGAGGTACTGCTTCTGGTCCTCGTTTCGTGTCAAAGTGTCATTGTAGCGTTGTGCGAGAGCAATACCTCGCTCGGCAGCATCATTGACGACTTTCATCTTTAAGGCGCGATCTCTAAGTTCCCTGTAGTTCTTGTCATTTGGCCATTCCCGTGGATCTTTTTGAAGTAACTGGCGCGCTTCCTCCTTACCTCCAACTTTCAAGGCATCAAAGAGGGTCAATGTCCTTTTCGTGACGAAGGATGCCACATCATTTTCAACACCAGCTTCCGCCATGTCGATTCGTCGGGGGCAGCCATTCTTTTGGGGATGTTGGAGGTGTTGAACCATTCTCCTTTTGGTATCAGGATCGATCCTATTATCGAAGAAGGCCAGTCCAATCAGATGCTCCGACAAGTACCACAGGTGGCGTCTTAGAGCTGTCTTCGCCGCTTGTGCAGCTCCTCCGTGTGGATATTTTTCCAGAAGATGCAGCATTTTGAGATCATTGAGAGGAGCTTGTGTCCCCATTGGCGCTTCATGCCAGTACTTGACGTAAATCAGACTGACAAATAAAGCCAGCTGAGTCACGTTTCGTTCTTCGCGTGCTGTGAGCTTGAATTGATAGTGAAAGAGGTAGATTTTGAGCGCATAAATCGCCTTCGCCATCCATCTCGCGTGGTGCATGGGACCCGGAGCTCGGATAAAGAGTTGACCACCAGTCTTTCCCCCCAGGAAGAGCAAAGATAGTTCAAGGAACTCCTTGTAGTCGTCACGAGGTTGGCTTGCCTGAAGAGCGTTAGGTAAGTAAGTGAGCATCTCTTTTCTCATCTCTTGGAGTTGAGGGTTCTCGAACAAGCTGTCCGATGCTGAACAAATGCTTCGTGGGAGAGAGATGGCCATTCCTTTTGAAATCGCTTAAAAAGGCCTGTTTCAGGACTTCCTGTTGAGCCAAATATTGAGGCAAAGACATCAGCAAGTACGACTTCAAGTATATGATGTCGACAACCGATCCAAACTAGCTCGTGACCCAATGCTTCTTCAGTCCTGACACAGGCTCCGCGATGTAAACCCGTGTTTGACGCAGTGGTATCGAAGACGAGACCTCTCACATGCTGTTCCACGTTCCATAATTTCATAGTTTGAAGGCATGCCTGGGCCTGTGCTTCTCCAGTTCCTTGTTTCATCTTTGGGACACCAAGCAGCTTCTCCTGTCCATTGAATGTTATAAGGATTGCTATCCGATGCACATTCGTCTTCTTCCCTTCAATGCCGGGGAGAAGCTTTCCGTCCCAATGGAGAAGGACAGGGTCTTCTAGAGAGAATGATTCTAGGTCTTCTCGAGCTGCCTGTTCTCGCCCACTTTCTCTGTAGCGATAAATAGAGCTCCGAGAGCACGTCATCCCAGACAGATCATGCCCCGCGGCCTGTAATACAGCTCCAGTTACGAAAACAGCATTCCGGTCAGAAAGATTGGTGCGATCCATTGCTCCAATGACTTCTGGAGATTGGAAAATGTTCGTAACCTTGTTCTTGGGACGCTTTGGTGCCGGAGCTTCAGACGAAGAAGGAATCGGAACCGATGGTCTATAGTCGTCGTCGTCTTGCGAAAAAAGGGAAGAAGAAGAAGAGGAAAGATCAATTGATGACACTCCTGCTTCTTCCAAATCTTTCTGTGTTGCTTCATGCCTTGCCTTCCTCTTGGCTTCCTTCTCCATTCTGGATCGCTTTCTGTCCTCTTGTGTAGTCGTTTCCTTATCAATGCCAGCCATCCTGCAAGAATTGACGTCCTTGCGCTGCATGGACAGGAAATTTCGGTCCTCAACGTTGACGATTGTGCTCATGGCATCACTGGTTGCGATGTCAAACAGTTCCTGGATGTCCGCTTTGAAGATGTCTTCATTCATTCTATCGCGGCACGTTGCCTGGTCCTGTGCTTCTTGAGTGTTTTGTAGCGGTCTAAAAGCTTTGAAAGCTTACGGACACAGGAGTCGATCCGTTGAGTTGGGATCCGCGCTCGGGTCCAGACTTCAATCACCCTCTGGCATGCCTGGTTCAGACTGTCGGAGGTGGTTTGCTTTTGATTGATGTGGTGGTATTGCCCCAAGAGGAGGGCGTCAAGGCATGTAGGGAGCCTTGACGTGGATAAAGTTCCAGTTGCCATCCCTAGAAGCCAAACTTTTGGAATTGATCGAGTTTGAGCCATCGGACCTACGGAAGAAAAAGTACATTATATAATATATATATTCAGAGTGGGGCGACCTCTAAATATTCACCAATCACGCTGCAATTTTGCACAGACCATGTGGACACTAAATGGACAAAAACCACACTTGTGGAGACTATCTAAGACAAATTTGAAATTTCCCCCTATGGATTTGGACCACCCTAATCCCCATTATGCTAAAATCGAAATTTTTATGGCATTCAATGTTATTCCTCGAACCAAAGATATCTCCACATAATGAGGATCTGTCTGTATACTCTGTATATGTTTTAAAAGAATGAACATTATTCCTTTAAGTCCGATGAGGATTTGACACGTGTTATACAATCTTTTGAAGAATCTCGGAATAGGGAGGATATACTGATCAGTCAACAATGTCACACCGAAATAATGTAAGTGTTTTTCGATCTTTTTGGGATAAGACAATATATTTTCATAAATTTATTAAATGAAAGAAATCAGTACAATAAACAACTACAGAATATATCGTTACAAATATACGAACAAAAACATTATAATATACAACGAGTACGTACAATTGGAAAACGGTTTTTTATCTGTCTGCATACCATTTCATCGTTTCGGTGAGTGTGACACGGGTCAAATAAATTTTAAAAATTTATAAATTCTTTATCATTTGACATATGCATGAGAAATGAGACGCAGTACATCCGCAAACATTAGTAAAATATTCTTGCATGCGAAATGGGGTCGATACAACTTCGGGAATATGTAACTGAGCGAGAAATTTTACAATAATAGGGTCACTCCAGGGTTGAGTACCGAGTGAATCAAAATAGTACAGGCGCTGTCTATTTTTAAAATAGACAGCGATCCAGTGAATCCCTTCATTACCGATGATGTCTGTGTTCACAATAAGACTACCGCATTCTCGCGTACTTGGCAAACTCAATGTTTCATTCTTCGCAAACACGCCGATAAATTTGGAACGTGTGACTCGCTCCATTACTTTCTGAAGTGTATTAGCATCCATTTTAAAAGTCAGTGATAACGCTCCTAAATCTATCTACTTCTATTAGGGCTTGCGATTCGAGATATACTAGTACACTAATAGGAGCGTCTATAGGCTTGGCGAATTCCAGCCGCACTGAGATGTTTCCGCTCTGCTGTGGGGTTAAATGGGTATTTACGCTAGCAGATAAGTCAGGTGTAATCTCAAACGGATAAAGGTTAAATTGATCAATGAATTCTTCCTGCGTTACCCCATTATCAAGCTCATCACAATCACCTGCAATATGGGTCAGATTACTATAGGCTCTGGCACAAAGCGGTAACACAGCGTCCTGATGAATAGTCCGTACCCATTGTTCCACCCAAAGCAGTGCCATTAACGTATAGTTATATTTTAAGTCCGAATTCTCGAATTTAAAGGCACTCTTTTTATATTTTCCATTCACACGAAGCGTGGTCCTGCATGCCGATTAATTATCCTTTTAGGAAGATTTCCCAGGGCAATGTTTTCTATCTGCTTCGATGCCAACCCTGCAGGAACCGTATATAGTTTGATCTGCAACTCTGTTAATAGGATATTTCACTGTAGCGTTTAGTAAATTTTTCTCAATTTCTAGTTGTTTTGGTGAACTTAATTTCACTCGCCGTACGCGGAGGTATGTGGTCCATATATGAACCACAACGGGCTTTGCACCCTCTTCTTGATCCGAAGCCAGATTTAAGCAGATCTCAGGACTCGTGCGGGTGAGCTTTATTTTCATATCCACCCCGTTCACAAGCAACTTCTCCTGGAAAGTGAAATCTGTGTGCAACCGTCCAAAACACTCGTATATTTTCTTTTTAGAATTTTTAAAATTCGTCCTTTATACTATTTCATCTTTAGTTGATATATCCCTCCGCACTTAAAAAGGTAGCCTTCGCTTCTTTGGAAAAGTTGAGGACATTTTCCAGATAGGCTCGTAGATGATAGTACCCCGTGCCTGCCGATATGTTGGTCTGATTTAAATATACGTCACACTGGTTGAATATGGAGTGCAAAAAGTTTGTTTCAGGGGATACAGCATATTTGTCATCGCAGACCGTTCCATCAGAATGGGCTATACGTAGCTTAGCGTACATGTGCCACACAGCTTGGATCAAAAAAGTAAGGACCTGAGCTGGGTATCACGAATTCTATAGGTGCACTCGGGGAACTAATTGTGTTTAAAGGGTTAATTGTAATAAAGTCACTGTGCTCAATAGAAACTTGGGTTGGAGGTAGCTCAAAAGGGACAGCTCCGATTTACAGCATTGTGAACTACATGGGTGGATGAAGCGTGCCATGGCGAAATAGTGACTCCTCTCTCGACAAGTGGTAAACAAACTGTGATTCATGAGACCAATGTCCTTAGCTTATATCAGTCAAAAAAGTGGTCAACCATAGGTTTCATTCGCTAACAGCACTTCTTTTTTAATAGCCTTTTACGTTTAATACACGTGACCCCTTCTTCTTCCGGGGAGCCCTCTTCTTCTTCCCGCCACCGCATTTTCTCTTTGCATCTTTGATGATTTCGTCCCGTGTACGCTTTAAATGTTTTTTAGAGCCTCTTTAGGTTTAGCCCCGGCCAATATGTCTTCTGCAGTGTTAATACCTGATTGTAGCGCTTTCCTTCAAGGTATCTGGCACCCCTCTTCAGCAAAGGAACAGCCGTACGTAGTATGGATGAAAAAATGGACCCAAGTCCACTACCGCGCTGGTATCGCATCCTCGATAACGGTGAAAGGCTTTCTATCCATTATAACTCAGTGCGTCGAAAGTGTAGCTTCACTGTTAAGCTCCCGTTACCGAATGGGAAGTTTTCACCCTCAATCGTTCTTATATATATTGAGATATTGGTTTTAAATTAGTTGCGACATTCACATAATGGGTCTGTCATATGTAATACTCAAACTCCTTCCTCTATGGTTGGGGATGTGAGCAATGCGCAGCAGGCGTGCCTGGGTATCCCCACAAACTGGTGCTCCACTATATTACTGTAAATATAGCACATGTCTGGGGACCTTTCAGCCAATTTCTCCATCTTCAATTGATACATTAATCTGGACAAGTCATGCTGTGTCTCGTGAAATGTGTCTCTTTGGAAGACTGCGCTATAGCGGCCATTGGCTAGAATTTGGAACTTTCTATGGTCTTTAATACGTCTGTTAGTCTTTGATTTTAGGATTAGTGTATGTGCAGGGTTGTTTACGACTTCGTATACTAAATCATTCGTAAGGTTTTGAGTTTCTTAAACTTACGTTTAAACCTCTCACAACATCCTCGGCCGAACCCATATTGACCCGGCCTGCAATCCGTTAGTCCGAGCGATGCGCATAGTTTTCATCCATAAGCTACCCCAGCTTTTTCACACTCGTCAATGTCTCTAAGAATCGTAAAAACGGTTTTCCTTTATGTTCAATATTTAAAAAGACGGTGTCCAGCTGAATTTCGCATATCCCCACCTCATACGAATCACGACCCAATTCAATGTGCCCATGGAGTTCTGTTACAAAGTTGGCTAGTGTGTTGTTAGGGTGTACAGACAGGGACGAGGAGGACGGGAGTGTGACGTAGAAATGGTTAGGAGCCATGTTGCAGCCTATTTAAGCTTCATTATTGCATCAGCTTTTATATAGGTGTTGAAGCTTTCTGGGTACCTAAGCCATTTCACCAGGTACATTTTTCTCCTTCCTGAACCTTTGCTTCCTAAAATTTTCTCAATTTTAAACACATTTTTTTCTAAATTAAACGCAACTTTCTGCAATTCCTCGCGGTAAAAGCCTCCTGAGATTTCTTCCCCATTCAAATCTTCAATGTAATACATCATTATCTCACCTTTAGGTCTCACAGCCCTAACTTTAAAAATCTCGCGTGTCCATCCTTGCTCAAAACCCTTTGCGAATTTATTCCCCGAACGCGACAGCCTTACATAATCATTGATTTTGAAGCGCGCAGAGTGTGGTGGTGGTGGTGATCCATCTCTTCTCGGAGCGTACCTCTTTCTAAAACTTCGTTAGGTGTTGTCCAATCGTGCGATGTGTGAGCGGTTGTAGGATGATGCCAATGATTCCAGAATGTCTAGTAAATCTGTATGTGTTTTTATGTGTAAATAACGGTGCATGCGTTCCTTTATGTGCGCTGAACTCTTTCAGCTAAAGAAGCCTTATGTATTGAATTGGTTGTGTAATAGCTGATATTAAACTCTGTCGCATGTTCTGAAAAGCACGGCCTATAAATTCCTTCCCCATATCCGTACAAAAATAGCCAGGAACCCTGTTTTCTTTTAACATTAGCGTTTTGGTGGCTTTAGCAACTGTTTCAGGTGATTTATTTTTTCAGAGGAACTAGCCACAGATATCTAGAGAATACGTCTATTATGAATAGAATGTAGCGGTAACCATCGTTATACACAGAATATCTTTGCATGTCTGTTAAATCTGCTTGCCAAATAGAATCAATCGAGGAAGCCGTTGTCTTGGCTGTTTTTAAACCTTTTTCTCACAGGCTTATGAAGCGTATAAGCGTCCTGCTCCCTCAAAAATCTTTCAACATCTTTTTTTTCCTACTCCGTAAACACTTCTGTACAGTCTATCTACGCCGCCGTAAGAGGATGGGGTAGAAATGTCATAATAGCGTTTAGTTAATACGTTAGCCATTTGCGTATTTTAGAGAACGTGGTAGGGTTGGTTTAACCTCTTCTTGCTCCTCTTCAAAGGTGTTACCGCCGGGGGTGACGGCGCCTTCAATTGTGTCACAGGCGTTGCATGCTCCAAGTCTTTTAACCTGTTCAGATTTCCTATCAACGTTTTAGGGACATTTATTTGTTGTAGTCTTGCTTTAATATGCTTCCATCCTGATGGTGATGGCCTATCCCACTTTCTCACCAGATCATGGACAATGTCTACGATATTCGATCCCTGTACCTTTGATCCTTCCACAATGATCTCCCCTGTATCGGTCCATTGTATGGCGGGATCCTCATTCAATAGATTATAAAGACTTAAGCCTTTACTCCTCAATGTAAGTGGGAGGGTATTTTTTAATACATGTTCGATATGTGTGTGGCTAATCTTTTTGGTTGGTCAGCTGTATCGTCGGGCACAGATCCTATGTCGCCATGTCCATCGTTCCCCGTGCTGTGCCTAATAACCACAGGAATCTCTGTAGGGCTCTTATAATTTTCGTACTCGTGAAGAAATTTCTGACAGAGCTTCTTGGTATAAGATTCTTTTCTCTCAGGTGTTTTTTCATGTTAATAGGCTAACAATTCGCTTTCCATTCTTTTAAGTCTGCTTTTACGGGGATCTAGATACGTGTCTGGATTCCTTTGCAGTGAGCGTACACCTCGTTGGGGAATTCACTACCACTTCTTCATAATTAACTAGTCAGTGAAGGACCAAAACTGAAAATAAGATGGGGAGAAATGACCCTCCTGTTTGTACAATATTGTTTTTCTTTCGCTACAGTTTGGCTTTTACGAGCGAGTGCACGTATTATGTTCTTGTAGCGGCGTAGGCGAGCCTTCTGATGGGTTTTCATTGATACATTGCAATTAAACGTTAAGACAGATTTCACAGATGCATTTTAAAAAAGTCGGCATCGATATTTTTAATAAACATCTGCTGCAATGCAGGGCAGTCGATGAATATTTCTATTAATTCACGGTATTTCTTTAGTCTCTTTGTCATTCTGGAATATACACCGTTTCAGGCTCGTTTGGAAATATATTCGTTCGCAGAAGCACTCTAAACGTGTTTCGCGGATGAAGGTCGCAAAGCAAATATCCGTAACGCGTGCTTGTAGCTTCTTTATAAACTTCCAAAAACTCCTTACGCTGATTCGGGAACATTTGATTGGCTAATACCCCAATTGTGATACATCTCTACGTTGCGCGAATAAGACTAGATATTGCGTATTTAACGACACATCGCGCATGTATCTATTTTTGAAAAATAGATTCTGATTGATGAAGAACACGATTATGTTAAGATGGTGGGAGAAACTGTAAATGTCTCGGCAAACGTTTTTATCCATCTCCAACATGAGATCGTCAATTACAATGATGTATGTTCATTTCGCTTAACGAATTAACGTCATATTACGCCTTTGTGGAACAAAATATCATCTTGTTACTCGTTGAACACTGATTGATACGTCGAATAGCACCATAATAACTTTACGCACAAATTTTTCGGAGAACATCTCCCCCTTTTCTCTTAATGATTTTTAAGCATAAACACAGTTTTACCACATCCTGTAGGTCCAGATATAATACATGTGGATGGGCTCGTGAATCTGATTTTTCTACAGTCCATTTCTAACACGTCCACTCCTAAGTGGGTCATTTTACAAAATATTACAAATTTTGAGTGCTGTTCCTTATATTTCTTCCCCACAGAACCGTGAATGACGATGAGTAGGCAGCCCATCATTACGGATGACCTCGACGACAGTGTAGTTGTGATCTCCTCCCCTGCCAACGAACCTCACCAGCGACACCGGTAGCACGTCCAAAGCGGAGGTATAGAACCCCGCGTCAGGTATAAAGCGCCCGAATACGTCGCCTGTTGCAGCGGTAATAGATCCCAACCCTCAACCTCTCTACGCAACAAGCCCCCCAGCAGCACCTCCGCTAATATATCCCCTTATTCATCCGCCCCCCCGTTCTGTTAAGTCTACAATAATAGAGCCCCAACCCTCAACCTCCTACCAACAGACACCCCCCACCTTCCGCTAATATACCCCCTAATTCATCTCTGCCGCCCCCCGTTCTTGTTGAGGATGGTATAACGCTCGAATTGGTGCGATCCGCAGCCCCCACCCCAGCCTTGACTAGAAATCGGTATAGAGTCAGGGTCGACCCTAGAGTCATGTATAGCAATGGAATTGAGCGCGGTTACGCCCGGGTTGTACAGCATATTATAGAGTTTGCTCTTCAGAATCGTGACGAGCGTGAGTCAGGACGAGTCTGTCCTTTGGATTCGGGTCAATGACGGTGATGTAGACGATTATTGGGTGATAGTGCCATTTAGACGTTTTGGGCGGCTGAAGATGTAGAATATATATTAGACGTATAATGCAAGCCGCCCAAAGTAGTATAGCCTTCAATATGGACAACTTCACGGTAAATATTGACCATGTATACCGTGTTGCGGGTCATAGTGCCATACCGTATACTCTTAACTTCAATTCTCCGACTATTTACCGAAAGCATATAAACGTCGATCGTGGTTGCGGCTTTATAGCAGTACTCTTAGCACGTATGTTTACAAATACACGAACTCAAAAATTTGGTTGCCTACAGTCGTGGAGCGTGCCCGTAAACTAGCTGTAGACTGTGAACTTGAATTGACTGTAATATGGGTCCTGAAGAGCTGAGAAGGGTAGAACAGGAAATGAATGTCCGCTAGTTGTGTTTGGGTTGGATGATCGTCGTAGGACTGTGTATGTTTTTAAAAGCTGTGTGAGAGATCGTACAAGACCCCTACTTATTTTTAGGATTGTCAGGGACAACGTATCTCCCCATCCGTAATATAAGGGGGCTTTACGCTAGTTATGACAAAAGTCGAAAATATGGGAGACATCATGATTTGTGTAAGGGGTGCCTCGAGTTTGCGGATGATATAGTGAGACATTGTAAAGAATGTCACATGGTATGTGAGCAGTGTAAAAGCACCAAATGTGAAAGCCGTGTAGTTGAAGCTGAGAAGAGAGACTGTGATGTGTGTAGACGCGCATTTTTCATAATATCTGTTTTGATTTCCATAAATCAATTGGCACGTGCAGGAAAATGAGAATCTGTGAATGTGGTATGTTTCACACAATGGATAATTGGGGGAAATTTAAGCACAAGTGTGACATAATTCACTGTCCTACATGCGAGGAGGAATATAAGGCGGATGGAGTAAAGCATGTATGTTATATGAAAGATGCTAAGCCTAAAAATAACCCTTGTATAACTGTATACTACGATATAGAAACATATACGAACGCTGAAACCAAAGAGGTAATTCCACATTTACTTGTGAGCCAGACCATCTGTGATGAGTGTATGGGTATCGAATGTGACGAGTGCCCCAAATGTGGTAAACGGACAAACGTTTTTTAAAACGAATGTCCGCGATAGTCCTGTGAAACTATTTGTGTCCTATATTGTCAAGTTAGCCGACAAGTTCAAAAAATGACTGTGTATATTCTCGCCCATAACGGGGCAAAGTTTGACACGCAGTTCCTTTATAAGGAGTTGCTTGAACACGAATCCTCTGAGATATTTACAGGTGATCCATTGAAAAGAGGCAACAATTAATACAGATGCAGATAAGAGGCAAGTACAATTTAAAGATACTTTATTATTCACACCTTGTAATTAGCAAAGCTACCCAAGGTGATGGGAGTAGCAGCTGAAGTTTCCAAAGGATACTTCCCTTACACTTTCCTCACCAGCGAGACTTTAAACTACGTAGGCCCACCACCCCCCAAACATTATTTTGACTGTATGGATGAACGTGAAGACTTTGATCGATACTACGACAGTTTTTAATGAAAGTAACCCTTATAATATAGCTGATGAATGTGAGCGTTATTGCGTGAATGATGTGCGCGTGCTTAGAGTATGTTTCCAGGCCTTTAGAAGGATGTACATAGCCCGTTTCAAATGCGATCCACTGCAAGTCGCAACCACCATCGCATCATTATGTTTTACGGTGTTCAAGAATAACTTCATGCCTAAAGACACCTTAGCCATTATTCATCGAAACAACCCCCGCAGTTACGGACACAAGGCTATTTACTGGCTCATACACCTACAGCAACATACAGGTGTATACATAAAGCACGCCCGCAACACGGGTGAAGTACCCATTAAGATTAATGGACGTGTTTTTTGGGTTGATGGGTTAAGTGAAAACCGTGTCACTGGTGTGAAGACTGTGTACTCCTTTAACGGTTGCTGGTGGCATGGATGCCCCCGTCCTGAGTGCGGAATCACCGGATATCCACGGTAGGTCTCCTGCCGACTGTCTCGCATCAACCCGCACCCGCGATCAACTTATAGGATCACAGTTCACTCACAAAGTCTTGTGGGAGCATGAATATGATGCACGGATGGAGACAGACGAGGTGTACCGTGAGGAAATAAAAACGATCAAGCGTTCAATGGTGCTGGATCCTCTCAAATGTGGTGATAGCTTGTTCGGAGGACGTACAAATCCTTTCAGACTATACTTTCCACCTACGGAGGGCGTGAAGCTCCATTACTACGATTTCTGTTCTTTATACCCATACGTGATGAAGAGCAATCCGTACCCCGTGGGCGCTCCTGAGAAACTGGTGGGACCTAGCCTACCCTCCATCAATGAATTTTCAAAAAATTTGAATGGTCGTTACTTTGGGCTCTTTCGTAGACGTACTCCCCCACGCAATTTATGGATGCCGATCTTACCTGTCGTTATCGACGACAAGCTCATGTTTCCCCTGTGCGTGAAGTGCGCGGAAGAGGATAACGGCGAATGTAACCATATACCCCACCAGCGTAAGATCAGAGGCGTATATACAAGTCCTGAGTTGGCTCTAGCCGTACGCCATGGTTATAGAATACTGAAGATGCATGAGGTGTGGAGGTTTCAGAAGCTACCCAACCTTTTCACACCATATATAAACACCTTTTTGAAGGATAAGGTTGAGGCATCAGGGTATCCGCGAGGAGTTGATACCGAAGATGAAAAGTCTGCCTATATTCAACGTTACCGCGACCGCGAAGGTATACAACTTGATCGTGTCCAAATTGTAAAGAATCCTGGCAAGCGCTTTAGTGCAAAGTTGTGTCTAAACAGTCTATGGGGAAAATTTGCGCAGAATACCGGCAGAGGGAGCATTCATTTGGCACAAAGTTATAGCGATGTCTGGGATTATGCCAATGCCCCGATAAAGAGGTCATGGAGATCGTAAATGTAGGTAATACTTACGTAATAAAGTACAACAACACTGAATTTGCCACAGATACCTCAAGGGTTACAAACATATCTGTGGCCAGCTTCACAACAGCCTACGCCCGTATAAAACTTTGGGGTCTATTGCATTCTCTTGGCGGAGAGTATTGTATGCCGATACAGATAGCGTGATATTCACAGAGAGGGAGGGTGAATACATGCCCACTATTGGGGAGTTCCTCGGCGAGCTCACTGATGAGATCAAGGATGAGTATGGGGACAACGCATACGCCGACTCTTTTGCCTCAACAGGACCTAAGACGTTATGGGGTACGGGTCAGGGTGGGGGAGAAAATGAAATATATCGTGAAGGCAAAGGGTATTACGCTCAACCATGCGAATCGGGAGGTTGTTAACTTTGAGTCGTTGAAGGATCTAGTATGTTTGGACGATGATGAACAACCTCCCCAACTAATTGTAGGCACCCACAATTTTCGGGCGCAGAAGCTGGGGGGCGTGAAGGAACTTAGGGGTACGAAGGTGTGCCGTAACACCTATAGGAAACGTTACCAGTTACCTGGTACCTATGATACCGTACCCTTTGGATACCAATGATGCTTCTATTGTTAACTCACGTCTTGTATATAATCGTATCTATTGATTTATTACACGTATTTGTAAATATATATATATAACTTGAATATCTCGTTCATTAAATCGTATTTGTAAAAATATATATATAACTTGAATATCTCGTTTATTAAATCGTATTTGTAAATATATATAACTTGAATATCTCGTTTGTTAAATAAATCATGTTTCAAATAGCGTTTCACTTTCTCCTTTGTGTGTGTGTGTGTGTGTGTGTGTGTGTGTGTGTGTGTGTGTGCAGGTGAAAGTTCTAAGCTCCGCCCACTGTAAGACCGTGAGTCATGCTACTATCTGGGAGTCTCTGCGTGGTCAGTCGACCGCAGTAAGCCCGACCGAGAGATCAGACGTGTATTCAGATCAGACGTGTATTCAAATGGCTTCCTTTAATATTGCTTGCACAACGTTTACGAAATGGTATTCAGTAAAGTGCCAGGATGTGGTGGATACCGAAAAACTTCCTATTCCTCCCTCCTATGCCTCTTTTAAAGACACATTGGATTGTGCGAAGTTCCAAGATGTACAAATACTCTACGGATGTTCTGGTGAGACCGTTGAAGGCTTTCGTTGCACAGACGATGTGCTGAAGTATACTGCAGAGCTAAACTTTATAAAGTCTCACATACACCGTGAAGTAAAAGAAACAACGCGTGCAGAAGAGAAGCAGCAGGTATGGATAATGAGTCTTGCTGATGGGTGGTGTGACAAGCGGTATTACGTCATGCTACACCATGTCGATTACTCATACCCTACGACTGAAAATGTGAATCTCGTGATCATGGACAATCTTAAGTATTTTTATCACTATATTAACGTATATCATGATGAGTTCGTAGTGAGGTTGTGGCTAGTGCCCTGCGTGAATTTTTAACAGAATTTAGAGACGAGTATCGTTTGATGGGCAAAAAGGAAAAATATGACATATGTTCCTCTCAAATAGTGCGCCGGTGTGGAGATGTTTAGTAAAACATAAAATGTTCCTAGTTCTTATCCAAACTGTCTGGTGCGTAGGCTGGTAGTGATGAAATTAATTCTTGTACCGAAATATGTACAGCAATTCGACTCGCGGTCATACGAACAAGCCCATTCACGTATCATCGAGTCAGCCGCCCGTCGAACCATTCCTACCTACCTGCGTGCCTCACACGGCTCATAGTTATCTCAGAGCTTGAACCGAATGGACGTGCGCTCCTCGAATACGATGGAACTTCCTTTGAGCAGCATTCTCAACGCCTCGTACGATGTGTCCGTGACGAAATCGTTGCGCGTGTTCAGGCGTAATTCCGGTACCATTAGCTATGTACTGGAAACGGAATGTAGACCGACAAACAAACGGGTTTATTTAAGTATCGAGGAGATGAATAGAATCTTCGTGATAGTTGAGAAGTGGAGTGAAGATCGTTATAAAATACCTGCTAACGTAGGTACAAGAAGAGAGCAGATTAGTGACGCACCCTCATACGCCGTTGTATGTACGTTGTGTATAAATAACGATCGGCCGTGCATTGATATACGGCTGATGTGGAAGAATGCTTCTGATAATAACGCTCTTGTTCCTACGCGAAACCGTTTCATCCTCGACAGAATGTTTGAAATCGTCGGATTCCGTAAGCTGAAACCTATATTAGACGCGCGTGTTACGGATATGCTTTATTTTGATACAGTACTTGAATACGCCTACACCGCTCTGCTCGATGGGTTTACCGAGTGTAGGGCTGGTGAGAATGGTCTAGAGCTGGACGTTTATTTAAAAAGTTTAGACTCTTTGATACCATGAACTTTGGTACAAAGCAATTGATCGGTACAAGGCTGAGTTCACCTACACCGTTCACCCTGAAGAACTATTTCTTTATATAACGCGCAGTTGTCGTAACGATTTAGAAGATTATTTCAATTGCCGCTATGTTGAGTGAGTTCACGATTGAAAAGCTCGAGTCGGTAGAAATAAACCCTCGATTGGAAAAGCGTGTTTATAAACTTGTGTTTAATAATGTAGCTAACGATGAACTCTTTGTGCGTGCTTTTGATTGTATTCTAGACGTATTTAAAGATGATTTACCAACCGGTTGTAAAGTGGGAACAAAAATAGTACTGAACGATATGAAAGCCCTTCATATCGAATACAGGTTTCCCTATACTTTAAGCGGTGAAATATTATTAGGCCGCATATACTGCGTAATGCAGAGCAATAATGATGTAATTGTAAACTCGATTAAGACCGAGTTTAGTATTTTGAAAAAAAAGTTAAATGTATTTATATATATTTTGCGTGATATTTCCCCTGTACGATTATAGGCATATTTCTATTATTATTGAAATGTATATTTATTTCTATTTGAAATGTATATTTATTTTATATACTCGATTAAGACCGAGTTTAGTATTTTGAAAAAAAGTGAAATGTGTTTATATATATATTTTGCTTGATATTTCTCCTGTACGATTATGTACATATTTCTATTGAATTGTATTTATATATATTTTGCGTGATATTTCCCCTGTACTGTTATGTACATATTTCTATTGAAATGTATATTTATTTCTATTTGAAATGTATATTTATTTTATATATATCCATAATTGTGTGTATATATTTCCTGTACTGTTATATGCATATTCCTCAATTGAAATGTATATTTATTTTCTATATATTTATAATAAACAGAATGATGCAATGTTGTTTTACTTAATTATATCATGTTACGCCTTCTAAACCAACTTTTAAGAAATATAATAATGTATACAACGGTATTGCGGTATCTGGCAACATTTACGCCTTCTAAGCCAACTGGCTGATTAGGAGTCTATAATAGTGTATACAATAATAATGCTAAAAAGTGGTATCTAGCAACTCAGTCTTCGATTAGAATTAAATGAATACATGGCGCTATCTGGCAACTCAAGCCATTTACAGCCAACTGGCTGATTAGGAGTCTATAATAATGTATACAATGGTATCTGGCAACTCAGTCTTCGATTAGAATTAAATGAATACATGGCGCTATCTGGCAACTCAAGCCATTTACAGCCAACTGGCTGATTAGGAGCCTATAAAGCAACGCCTTCTCGGTGAAGTCTTAATATGCACTTGGCTCCTGCCAGGTGAACACCTCTCCTCCTTTCTCTCCTTTCTCTTGGGGGATAACGCCGCCTCCAAGTTTTCCTTGTTGCACCTGCAGCATCCCCCCTTTTGCGGCTATACTACTGAACTCTTACATCTTTATTTCTCTTTGAAAGCTAAAAAAATAAGGTTGCCGCTACAAGAATGCTTTCTCATTTCCTCAAATGGTTTCAACATAAAGAATTACATTTTCTACACTGCAGATGCTTTGGTCAGGATATCGCTCTCTATTGCATAAGCAGTCACAGCCTGTCTTTGTTCATAAAGACGCTCCAACGAGTCCAACATAATACGTTGAGTTCCATCTCGTGGGGACGAACATCTTGCGTTAGCTTATGAGTTTCAAATTTTAGATTTTCTTGAATACTTTGGAGGTTTGTGAATGAATGCAAATGAGGAGTGACCAAAATGACCCGCAATCTTTCTGCATTTTACAAATACGTCAAAAACAAAGCTTTATTCGTACGAATACGCCATCACGAATAGCTAATTGTGAAGTGTAAGCTATTTTTAAGCAAGGTTAATAAGGTTAAGATAAAATTAACTTGGTTTGTATCAAAATATGTAAAATATTAACTGCTTCTGTTGGAGATGAATTTTAGCCTTGCAAGAAAACTTTATTCATTAAAAAAAAGATGATTTATGATTAGCCGCAATAATTTGTGTGGCAGAAATAACTTTAAAATGTTTTAAGATAAGAATTACGATGAACGGCACAATGAATATAATGATTTTTAAATAAGGATGATGGAGCGTAAGTGTAATTTTGATTTTTGCTTTGATCCATTATGGACCGAAATTATTTTCTTTATTTCCTGATATTTTGATATATATTCAACTTCGGAGAGACTTTAAATAAATATGAAATAATTATCTGATACAGAAAATTTTAAATTAAAAAATAAAAATAAAAATGAATATTAAAAAATTTCACTTTTAAGTTCTCACCTAAATTTTAGTGTCAAAATGTGTGCCAAAAAAGGGACGATGGCCATTAATGGGGTGAAAACTTGAAATAAGCTGCGGCGGATCACCTGAAGATCAGGGCCCCCAGCCTTCTTTAGTTAGCCTTGTAAGGCTAACTAACTAACGAAAATATCACGACCTAACCTAACGAATCGTTAGGTCAACTGTACGGCCTTGACGATTGGTTAGGCTAACTAAAGAAGGCTGGGGCCCCTGATCTTCAGGTGATCCGCTGCGGCTCTCAAACTTATTTTCTTTGCATTGAGGGCGAGTAATGTGCAGATCTTATTTCTAATTAATAATTAAGTACATATTCTATATTAAAATAACACTCTTTTTTCAAAGAAAAATTTATAATTCGATTTTATCTTCCTTTTTTTACAGTGAAGAGAGAGAGAGAGAAAGAGTGTTCCTATTGTAGCTTGGGAGAGAATGGAACGGAAGGAACGCTAATGAAACACTAAAGGATTTTCGTACTCCTCGGGAGGAATTGAGTTCCATATCAATCCCAATATGAGAATTTTGTTCTCTTTAAATATATGAATATATAATTAGTAGTCCAATTAAATCCGCTTTATACCATTGCTCTCTCTCTCTTTTTTTTTTTTTTTGTAACTTCAAAGTACAGTATTCGTCCTTACCGGTAAAGTCGTGTGGAATTTATATTTCCTTCATTGCATTTAACTTTGAACAGAGAAGCATAATTATCATAAAATTTTATATAATCTTCATTTGAAATAATAATAAATACGAATGTTTTATCATGGAATATTTAATAATCTTTTGTCATGAAATGAAATTTAATATTCCTTCGATTGATTGACTGGTTATAGTTATTTTCTTTTGCTGGGGTCTGTACTAGGGATGGAAAATAACTGAAAAGTGTAAAACCGGTTTTCACCGTCGCTATATTCTTAAAGCCGGTTTTTACCCGTTTTCACCCATGGGATTCTGTATGCTTTTTAGGGAGGTAAATGATCAAAATATTAAACAGAAATAAGGTTTTAATTGATTCAATCAAGTATGTGTAACATTTGAATTAAAAAGTTTATTATCGAACTTGATTTTTGAAATAACACTTGAGAAAACAAAGAGCATTAAGTGGTCTGATATGACATTCTTGATCGAATCTTTGTGACGAATAAACCAGCAGCTGAAAACACTCTCTCGGACTCTACGCTGGTGGCTTTTATTGTAAGCAACGCCTCGTACATTCGATCCAAATTTTCGCTTCTATTCAAAGTAGCTTCAAAATATTTGAATTCATTGTTTACGTCAAAGGTCTCAGAAGGATCTTTCTTGGATTTCATTTTCAGTTTGTTCATCTCACACATGTACTCGTTCATAAGTTGATTGTCCTCATTTACTTCACGACCTGAGCTGCATTGTGAATCTTCGAGTTTCGAAGCAATTGATTGGACTTGGTCGTCTGTTTCTGAAATCTGGCAAGCTTCTGGAAAAAGCCTCTTAAATGTATGATCCGCATACTTCTTAAGTGCTTGTCTTGAAGGGAAGAGGAACGGTGCTGATGATTCATTTTTCAAGACCTCGGGATTGTGGAGAAAACTCAGCAAGGCGACAACTTCTTTTTTGTCTTCTCGATGAGTAGCGATCAATGAGACACTGACGTAGCTCAAAAGCTAAAGGATCGTTTTTGCTTTCAAATTTATCCAAAATGAACTTCATGGAAGATTCAGCTTTGAGCAAATTTGCATCTTCGGAACAGAGTCCCTTCAAAACAATTTCCAGTGGACGAAGCGTGTCAAAGAGGCTCTTTAGAGCATTCCATTCTTCATCTGAAATCGTCTCTGTTGAGCGTATCACTCTGAGCGCCTTTGGAACGCAATTTTTGAGTTTCAAAAATCTTTCTATCATGGCCAAAAGACTGTTCCACCTCGTTTTACAGTCAAGGATAAGCTTCATTTCCTTTCCATTAAATTCATCTTTGACAAAATCCTGCAATCTCTCATTTTTCAAAGGAGACTTTCGAAATATTTTTCTCACCTTATTTATTACTTTTAAGTAATCTTCTCGAAGTTTTGGAAGAACAATTACGTCATCTATGTCGGACTCAAAAATTGTATCAGTGCATAAAATTTCACACTCATCTTCGCTTAACTCATGTGCAGAGTGTTCATCTTCTTCGATGGCTTCATCTTCAGGGGTAGGGTTACTTTCCCCTTCAGCTGAATTTTCAGCAGTTTTTTAATACAAGATATCCGAAACTGCGAGATGTATAGCATGTGCAATGCATTGCTGGTGATCAGGTACTATTTCTCTTCCAAATTGACCATTACTGAGGCACCGTCGGTGGTGCAACCCACGATATGCTTATCTAGGTCCAAGCCAAAGTCTTCCAATCTTTTCCTAATGATTGCAATAGTTTTGGTGCTATCGAGAGAACCATTTATTTTCATGAAGCCAAGAGACCAATGTTGATTTTCATCATGAACATTAATATTAATATATCTTTTGTTTTGCAAAGATGTATACTCATTCATAGTTAATGAATAGCGGATTCCTTGTCTCACCTGATTCTTGAAGTAGTCGACCAATTCATGTTTCTTTTTCTCATAAAAACTAAGCACCATTTTACTGACACCATTATGGGAAGTTGGATGAGGCTTGTCGTTTTATCTTTCTTAGGCTTTCTGGAATGAATTCACTTTTAGCAATTGATTGGAAACTCAGTCCATCTACACACGCAAGTTTCGAAATTTCCTCTTCTATGGACTTTTTTTGAACAAACTCTTCCACTGTTCTTTGTTTCTTCAATGGCTGATTAATCTGGTCGATGTTTATGTCATGAATATTTTTCATGTGGGATAATAAACTTGAAGTAGAACCTCAACAACACTTTAAAACTTTGTGACATGTCATACACTCTGCTTCTTCTTTATTCTTACGAGTGAAATGATACCAAGCATTTGATTTCTTTGACATGATGGAGTATTAAATCTTAGAGTCTTAACTGATCAATGTGCAATCATCCACATAACATTCAAGACTGAAGCATCAATTATTTACACTTATAAACAAACAAAAAACGATACGAAACGATGCAAAACGCAAAACGTAATTACTCTGTTTTTAAACGTTTAGAAACGTTTGTTTCATAGAAAATGGACCAAAGTGATCGGAGACTTGCGCAAAAATGTGAAAACCGGTTCTTATCGTCAGTTTCGGTGATGATTAAAAATTTTCATCACCGGTTAAAAACCGGTTTTTAAAACCGGGTTCCATCTCTAGTCTGTACATTCCTCGGCCTTAGGCCTCAAGGCCGAGGACATACATTTTTCAAAGCCTCGAGGCCGAAGACATACATTTTCCAAAAGCCTCGAGGCCGAGGCCTTAAGATTGTTAGGCTGAAGGTATTTGTACCCAGAGGTGTGATATTCGGATGCAAATAACAAATGCGATATTTGCACCTCTGGGTGCAGATACTCACTTCGAAATCTTTTACGAATAAGCTTTTCCATACTTTGGGAAGGCTCAACAATCTAGCCTAGCCTAGGCCTAAAGCTCTTCCAAAAGTAACCCTACTACCGTAGCCTCACACTAGCCTGTATCTCTTCTTTTTTTGAAATCCATAAGGAAAAGCAAGATTCTATTAAAAATTAATAAACAAAGACATAGCTCACTTCAGTTACCTAATAAAAGGGAATTATTAAGCACGTTCATCTATCACACGCGGCCACACACAACACCGACACGCTGTGTGTTTACACTTGACGGGTCACAGTCAGATATAGTTGCCAGAACAAGATTTCCTGGGCACCATACATTAGCCTAATAACTTTTTATATCTCATTTCATGCAATTCTTATTTCCCATTTTAATATATCCGCAATATTTCAAGTATTTATGATAATATGGAAACTTATGATGTGAAGATGATCTAGCAAATATTTCAACCTAAACTCAACCTAACTCACTGAGTGTTGATCGTATAATTTCTGAGTGGCTACAATTATAATTTATTAGCGACTCTAACGACATTTGGAGATGCCTTATTTTTTAAAGTTTTTCATTTTTATGTATCTTGACAATAAGAAATTGTGGTCTTAAAGTCTACCAAAGATCATTAATGTAATTGTAGCTTGTACTGTATGTGAAAGATGTTTCTGATGTACGGTAGGCCTATAGGTATGAAGTTTATATCATGCCATTACTATATAATTATATATACGATAATAATATAATAACGATAATATTAAGAATATAAATATTTGCACCTGATATTTCAACATGTTATATACTGTATGTAATTTGATTCAAGAGTATATTTGCACCTGATATTATCCATTCTCAGACATTTTTAAAGTTATATGTATATACTTTATATTATGTATTAAAGTAAATGAAAAAGACCGAAAAAATTATTTGCAAACAATATAACAATTTACATTTCAGTTATGATGCCGATATTAGCAAAATTATTGTTGCATCCGATATTATATGAGGTGTCCCGCGTCTTAAGGTACCTAAGCGCCAAAATTAAAATTCGCCAGAAATCGCCTCCAAAGTTCAGCAATATTCTCGCAATAGTATCTCTGTTATTAATTGAGCTAGAACGTTCAGTTTTGGCTAAATTAGAGTTATAAGTATGGTAATGAAGATGTTGAGTTTTGGAATAGATTTTCAACCGCTGACTGACTGAATAATATTTATATACCGCGACATATATAATATTTATATATACCTAACGTCACAGTGACCTGTCACTAATCCGTTGGTCACCTAACTGAATAGTATTTATCAAAGACTGCCGCCTGACTAGTCACCTGTCTGAATAATATCAAAGTATGCCGCCACATACGGTCACTTGTCAGGTCATGGTCTCACTTGAAGAATATCCACCCCAAGCGTGCCCACCTGAAGAATCGCCACCACAACGCTACCGGGGGTTGAAAATTACGGAACAAAACAAATCAGGATTCCCTAAGGCCTCACGAAAGTCACGAGGCCTTTCCACTTTTCAGCTGGCCTCGAGGCCAAGGCCACTTTTGAGGTCCGAGGCCGAAGCCTGCAAAATATGCCCGAGGCCGGCCTCGAGGCTGAGGCTCAGCCCCGTGTCTGTTTGGTACCATACTTTAATTAAATTTTAATCAGCTATCAGCTGTAAAAAATTAATATTGCTTTGCTTAACTCTATTTTCATTACTAATCTCGAGGGAATAAATATCTTTTCTACACGAGTTTATTTTCATTATTGTACCCAAATTACAAGACATAGAAATATTAATGTAGTGGAGGGTTTTCTTTTTTCTATACGGGGAAAATACAATTATTTATTATTAATGTAACTGGAATGTAAAGAGAGGTAACCGTGAAGAAGGGTGGAATGGAAATAGGAAAGGGGATACAGTCTTATGGTTTGGATGATTTAATGAATTGTCTTTCAGTTTCCTTTGGAAAGTTTTAAGCGTGTTAGATTCTTTTATCTCTCGATCGAGGATATTCCAGAGGTGGAGTCCTGAGAAGCATAAAGATCTAGTCGCACAATCTAGAGTGTAATTTGGTTTTCTGATGTGTGTGTGTTTGATTGGCTTGTGTTAAAGCGGTGTTGTTGAGTTTGTGAAGCTACTATTTTATTTTGGATGATTTCTGGTACAGTTTTATGGACGATTTGAAGCACTAAGTATATGAGGCAATGTTTCGTTTCTAGATTTCTACTATTTTCAGAATTTTTAACTCGTGAAACATTTTATTTGTACTTTCATTATGTTTCTTTGATTTATAGAGTTTTCTAATTAGGCTTCTCCGCATTACCATCAGTGACTGAATAAAATATTTACGCGCACTTCCGTAAGCACTAAGGTAGTACTGTAGGTGTGGGTATACCCAGTGGTGTAGTCCGGGGGTAACGCGAGGTAACGGCATTACCCCATTGGTTTTATTTTACTTTTAGCGTTACCCTACTGGTTTTATTTTACTTTATATTTTTTATATTTTTTGCTGTTTCTACTGAACATTTTTGTAATACATACTCTTTCTAACTATATTTCTTTCCTAACCCCTTCAATTTCAACGTGTTTTTGGGGAATGTGCATAAAATGTAAAAACGCTGTAGCATTTTATAGAAACGCTATATAAGAAAAATTGTTGTTGCGTTACCCAACTGAAGAAATTACGACTACACCACTGAGTATACCATAGTGAAGTACATGGATCTAAGAACCTGTTATAGGAATGCTGCACCTACTTTTATAATTATGAAGGAGATCTTGGCTAATTTGTTGCATAGATCTTCAATGTGCCCTTTGAATGAGAAGTTTGAATCGAGGGGAATTCCTAGAAGTTTGGACGATTGCACTCGTTGAAAACGGGGATTGAATTTATGTTTAAGTAATAATATTAATAATAATAATAATAATAATAATATTATTATGATTATTATTATTATTATTATTATTTTCTTGCGTTTCATTTGGAAAAGAACATTTGTTTTGGTAACCATTTATAGGCATCGGAAGGAATACGAAATGGAAAAGGGAAAGGGGCATAGAAGTAAGCCCCTGAAAGTTTAAAAGGGGAGGAAGGAGGTTGCGTGGAAAGGGAGAGAAGTCAGGCGACTGTAACATGGGAGTCGCAAAGGAAAGGATTTTCACTCGCGACACTGCGTACAATTGCAGTTGCAGCGTCAATATGTGTCCGAAAAGTCGCTATCCACTGAGAAATACATTGAAACTCGTAACCCGATGGGAAATACATTTATTTCTGGAACCATGTCATAAATGTTCAAAATGTTTCCTATTTAGTTCAAAGCAAGGCAATGTAATGTAATTAATTAATGTAATTTCCTTTGGGTAGCGACTTTTCGGACGTACGATAAATAGAATAAATGCATAATATCAGGGTATGGAATTCATAAGAGTTTAAATCGAAAGTGAATTAGAGCAAATAGCTTGAAAATAACAAATCCTGCGAAATGAATATTTAACAGTAACAACGATAAACTTAAGCGGAGAAATAATAAATAGTTGCGCAAAATAAGGTTTAAAGCAGAAGGACTTAAACTGTAGAATAATTCTAAAAATAATTATTAAAATTATTTACTGTTTAAAAATGTTAGCTCCGGCTTCTTTTTTGTGACATAAAATCTTTGAATGATCACCTAAATATCTGAACCTTAAAATATTCATTAAAATAGCTAAATGGTTCTAAACGGAAAAGTTGTCAACAATAATAAGTACACTTAACATAAAACCTTCTAAATTTAGAACTTATAACTTCTTTCTGAGGATACATTCTAAGGGAAGTTTTTCCTTCTTTTAGGTATCAAAGCTTCTTGTCAGATGATATAATAACTTCTTTTAATGATACATAACTTCTTTAGATAGAAGAAATGGTCACCAAAACTTTTTTTTTTGAGTGATTTGAGACAATAGCAGATTATATTTCTTTGTACAGAGAAGGTTGCGAGAAATTTTTGTTTTCCGTGTATAGTATAGGGTGGCCACAATGTTCCTTTGCGTGAAAAACAAGGGCAACATGTTGTAATTTCACTGCAAAGGGACTTTGTGGCCACTCTGTACACAGAAAACAAAAACTTCCCGCAATCTTCTGTACATAGAAATATTAGCTTCTATTGTCTCAAATCACTCAAAAAAGAAGTTTGAAGACCATTTCTTCTATCTAAAGAAGTTACGTATCATTAAAAGAAGTTATTATATCATCTGACAAGAAGCTTTCATACCCAAAAGAAGGAAAAACTTCCCCTAGACTGCACCCTCAAAAAGAAGTTATAAGTTCTAAATTTAGAAAGTTTTATTTTGAGTGTACACGATATAAGAGAATAAATTATACATACTAGTAAGTGTATAATGAGAAAAAAAGGAGGGGGCTATTGAAGAATAGGGACCCCAGCCTTCTTTAGTTAGTTTTATAAGGCTAACTAACGAAAATATCATGACCTAACCTAACCAATCGTCAAGGGCGTACAGTTAACCTAACGATTGGTTAGGTTAGGTCGTGATATTTTCGTTAGTTAGCCTTATAACTAAAGAAGGCTGGGGTCCCTATTCTTCAATAGCTCCAAAAGGAGTTATCACGGGTCTCCATCAGTTAAATTATATGAAGATATCGAAATATGTTAATACTCGTAATATATTGAAATGTGTATAAAACATATTCCTGTTCCAAGAGTCGCTTAATAGTGATATAATATCCTAAAATAGAATAATTGCTTGGCCGTACAATCAATGGGATATAGAGTGTCATCCGAGAGATGTGTGTGAACAATATCCTGAAAGTGGATATTTGAAAAATCACTCGTTAATCTACTTTGAGGAAAGAAAACCTCGCAAATGTTATAACGTTTGTTCGCGATGCTGAATCGGTTGCTTTCACCTTCATATTTAACAGATGTTAATCTCAAGATGTTACATACAGGCGTTGAAAATCCATCATCATGAGTTTATTTCAAGTTTTGGAAGAAAATTTAAGGACTGCAATGGAAAAAATGAAAATAAGACAAATATCTGCTTAATTAGTTGAGAAATTCCTTCAAAATTCAGTTTTAAGCATGAAATGAGGTATTTATAGTTTATGTCTTAAACTGTTGACAGAGTATAAGTATATTATGAGAAAGAACAAAAGCATTTCAACTCACGGAGTTTTTTACTTTGAAAAGATATTCAAGAACTCAGTGAACAAGTTTCTCGTGTTATTGATAATTTACAGCCTCATCTTCATGCGCTGGTATATGTGGAATCCTATTACGAGGCAGGCTGTTGATGAGTGTGCGCACTGTAAAAAAAATTACCTCACAAGACTATATTAACGAGGTCAACAGACGCATCCAGTTTCAAAACCGAGCTAGTGAGTTATTGTCAGATTAAAAACGGAAGTAGTTAATTTGGGTAAAATCCTATTTTAATATGATAAATTAAATTCCAAAAACGATGTTGTTTAATAAATAATATTATGTATACTATCAAAATAGTATATCCGGTTTAATTAATGAAAATAAACGTTTTTGGAATCATTTTTTTAATTTACCGTATTAATCTAGGTTTTGGATTTAATTTATTGACTGCCCGGTTAGGTCAATTGTACGCCCTTGACGATCGGTTAGGTTAAGTCGTGATATTTTCGTTCAAACTAACGAAAATATCACGACTTAACCTAATCAATCATCAAGGGCGAACAGTTGACCTAACCAGGCCATTCAATTAACCTAACCAGGCATTCAGTTGACCTAACGGGGCATTCAATTAACCTAACAAGACATTCAATTAACATAACATAGTGTAGTAATATTAGATGTGGATCGGCAATTGTTGACCGTGCGAGTGTAGGACAAAAGCCTCCTAGGAAAAATAATAATAATAATTTTTTTAATCATTATTTTTATTCTTTATTATTTACAGTTTATGTTTATAGTTTAGTTTATGTTTATAGTTTACAGTTTATGTATTTTGGCTCTCGTCATTTTCGTTTAAACTAACGAAAATATCATAACTTAACCTAACCAATCATCAAGGGCGTACAGTTGACCTAACCGGCATTCAGTTGACCTAACCGGGCATTCAGTTGACCTAACTGGGCATTCAGTTGACCTAACTGGGCATTCAATTAACGTAACAGGTTAATATTGGTTATTTCACCTAAATATCTTCTGATCTTTTCAGATTAGATGTGACACCTGACTTGCCCTACCCAGCAATTTGTCCTAGGGGGCTTTTGCCCTAGGGGCTTTTGTCCGGACCCGTGACCGTGCACGTGGTCTTCCAGCCATTTTTAATTTACCTATTAAAATAGGATTTGGATCACCTGAAGGTCAGGGCCCCAAGCCTTCGTTAATTAGCCTTATAAGGCTAACTAACAAAAATATCACGACTTAACCTAACCACTCGTCAAGGGCGTACAGTTGACCTAACGATTGGTTAGGTTAGGTCGTGATATTTTCGTTAGTTAGCCTTATAAGGCTAACTAACGAAGGGGGCTGGGGGCCCTGATCTTCAGGTGATCCTAGGATTTTACCGTTAATTTGCATCTAGGTTTGGGACGAACTCCACAATTGACGATGCAAAATAAACTGACTTATTTAATTTTCTTGAAACATATCAAATGACTAATTGCTCGTTCTACTTTTAAATCAGTTGACTAGTTTCATTTTATAGTTAACTAGTATATAGATTAAACTGCGAAGAGCGAAACGAATAATATGGCTAATAGCTTATTTCATAAAGACGGTAGAGAAACTACTTTCATATTCGGGTTAATCGTAGATAGGATATAAAACTCAGTCTAATACTCTAATATGAATGGAAAACAGAAAATGGGAAACTCGCCAATATTGACCAAGATAAATATCGTAATGTTATAATTGTAAAAATATAATACATCGCATTTACACAATAAATAATACTCAATAATGAATAATTTATCTTTTTTCAAGGAAATTAATAAATTATTTTAAGGTAAATAGAATCTGTCAAAGTTGTAAATCCATTTGACAACTTTTAAAAGAAATGCGCCAATTATTGCATGATATAAAACATAATAATCGTCAAATTATCTTACATTAACATATTAAATTATTATTTGGTTCCATTCGCATTATAGAATTGTTTAGAAAAGAAAGTTAATTAAAATATTTGTGCATTTTATATATATATGTACTCTTGGTCAGATTACTTTTGTGAAATACGTTAAGGGTAATCAGATGCATTTATATTTCCTTAACAAATAAGGTGGTCAAATAATGTCGGTAAATTTTAGTTACTAGTCAATGCACTATTACTCTACTGATACCAATAGTCAGATTACTGGTATGAAATATGTGAGAAGTGAGAAGAGTCAGATACAGTGTTTTTCATTAAGAAGTACGGTAGTCAAATATGAGGTAGCGGAACAAAGTAGATCTGCACAATATCGACATGCATAATGTTGATATTAAAAGTTAGCTTAAATTAGGTCGGGTTAGGTTCAGTTGAGTTAGATTAAGTTACATTATTACATTAGGTTATGCTAAGTTAGGTTAGTTAGTCAGGTTAGGTGAGTCATTTTCATTGAAAATCTGAAATTAATTTGAAATGTGAAATCCATAAATTCGCATAAAGGCGAATTTCGACATTATGAAATTCGATTTTGTTCATGTAACGCGTCAGACGATATACTAGTAAAATTTCGTTACTAGTCAAATGCACTAGGCAAATACTGTTAAAAAATTGAATGATTTGTTTTTCATCGGTTTAAGAACTTGTTCAATTGACTAGTTTAATAATATAGTTTAATTTAACTAATAAATTGACCAGTTCATCGCGTAAAGAATTACAAATAATTTTAGTGTTGAGTAAATGTAGTCAATCGACTAGTATTTTTGTCATATTTTTCTGCAAACTTAGGGTAAATGACTAGGAACCTAGTAATTTAACTAACTTTTTAGAGCGACTAGGAAATTAACTCAGAAATTTCTCTCCGTGCGTCAGTACATTGTTCCCAAAGACTACCATTTAGCTTTCGACAATTTTAATAAAATCTATAGGGTTAACATGGTATTGTAAATGCTTATGCATAAAATATTATCTTTTCATATCTGTTCCATACATGCATAGTATAAAAAAAGACAGGAACAACAAAGAAAATTTGAAAGGAAAGGTAATAATAATAATAACTTGATTCATGGGGAGCGTTTAATGATAATACGATCCCTTGCTATTCGTTATTCACTGTTAAAATATAATGTTAAATTTACAAAGGTTTGTATCGATCATTCATGAACCAATTGTTGCATGTGAATCTCCATAAAAACCGAAAGAACCAGACTCCATTTCCCTGACACAGAAGTTCACAGAAAGATACATACAACGAAAAAGAGATAAAGAAAGAATAGGATAAAGGGAAAATGAGAACAAATATTGGAATAGAAGAATGAGTGAATATATTAAACAATAATATATAAAGTGACAAATGAATGATGTTTTACAAATTGAAGGAGAGAAAAAGAATAACAGAAGGATATAGGTACGGGGGTGAATGCATTGGTGAGCTGATGCTACCTACCATTGAGGACTTAGCGCATAGATTTTTTCACGCAGAATCAACGTTTCTCGGGTCTATTCGGGTTTCTGCGCTACCTCTCCACTTATAGAGGTGACATTTCCCGCGAGGGATCATCACGCAATGCAATTTCCTACAACAGTCACTCACCGACGTGCCCGTAACTCTTGACAAAGCTATCGCTTCGTGGGCAGGATAGCTCGGGCGCCGTGCGGTAGCTCGCCAGTTAAAGAGCTGTCGATTCACGCACAGGAATGTTTACGCTTTCTGCCTCGTCACCCACCACCGAAAGGGTCTCTGTTACCCACCCTATGAGGAAGGAGGAGGTGACGGGAGGGGGGAGAGATCAGGTTAAGGACGAGGCACGTTTTGAATGAGGGAAGAGATAACAGAGTGATTACGTAAATTTCAAAATTTTCAATCTTGCTCAGTACATCTGTATTAATGTTATCCTAACATAACACTGTTTAAAATTATAGACCAAATCATTTAACTAGCTTGTCTAGTAGTTATGGGATTCAAACTAATATAATATAGCGAGTCATCCACGGTTGATAATAATATGCCAATTTAACCAATTCGCCAAATTGATTTAATTCTGCGCGATTAATTTACCTTCACCAAACAATGATCCATTGAAAGCTGTTACTGAAAGAAAGTATAAGGAATATCAGACACGCATATTAAAACCTCGAATTGTCTTATATTACCCTCCTCCATCTCCCCCGTTTGACTCTCAAATTTTACATTAAATGATGTTCTTTTAAAACCAAAACAGTATCACTACTAAAAGCGCTTAAATATACAAGTGTATCAGACAATGTATTCTTTGAAAGATAGTTTCAAGATTATATAAGTCTGTTTTAATTAACTTTTGTAACATTTTGGTATTATTCACAAAATTACAAATTTCTGAAATAACATCAAAGATGATCTAATTTGTTATGAAGCTTCTATAATTGTGTTTTGTTACACGGCCTTATAAACATACTTCCTTACCCGATCAAGTACTATTATCATAATTGAAATACTCTAAATCATAAAAGGTTTATGAGGAACAGTATATAGAGTGTGTTTGTGTGTATATATATATATACCATACATACGCTATGCAAGTTTACAGGCTATATACGAGACTCGTATGAATCCTATCTGAGAAGTAATAATAGTAATAATAATAATAATAATAATACCTAATAATAATATTAATAATAATAAGAAGAAGAATCAATAAAATTAAATTTATGGATAAAAAATGCATAATCTATAAAGTTAAATGAAAATCGTTCTTCTGACACAATGAAATCAAAATTTTTGGCAAACACAAAGTACTCATTTTTAGAGGTCGCGCTTTTTATATTAACAGTATTTGTCGCCACAGCGCCTCCGCATAAGGCCTTGTCGAATAAGTATTCTATGGACAAGATCTCTGTTTTACTCTCTGAAAGGCGCAAAGAGTGTAAAAGTAGTGCATCTAAGCGTGAGAGTGGCTTCGAATTTTACCTTAAGGTGTAATACAATCACCAGAGACTTTACTCCTGTTTCTAGGGTACTTAAAGTCATTGTAACTTTACTTAGTGGAATTCAAAAGCTGATGAGTAGTACTAAGTCTTTACTTATAGTTGTAACTCAAGTGGCATTTTTAAAGTGATAACTTTCAGATGGAATTTAAACTGTATAAAATTTAGATGCAGATCCAAAAGAATATTTTCGGAAATTTACGCTCATACTGTACACTGAGTGTACATACAATATGGAAAAATCTATTTCCCATTCTCAATGAGGTGGGCACGACGCTTGAACTCGGAACTGCAGAAACTCAAACCAGTTAATTAAAACCACAAAGATACAAAGCGATCACCCCTGTAGATGAGTTCTCCACCCCCCCCCCAAACCTCATGGAACTAGTGTTACCTTTCGTGAGAAGAAGATTGAGGGTATATCTCCTACTCGTACGTAAGGTGAGACCAACGCCTCCATTTACACACCTCGCAAACTTCTTCCATTACTCTTTGCTTCTCGCTAACTCTCGCTCGCACCACTTTTTTTTCAAATTTCTCGTTTATTCACACATTTACTAATTACATCCTTTCATCTTTCACGCAGTATTCTTCTCAAAGCCGTAGCCAACACTTTTGGCGCCCTTGGCAAAATCCTATTAATGCGCCCCCACACCAAAAATTTTCTTTACTAATTAACAATTAGTTATAAAATAATAGTAATTTATCATCACCCTAAACTTAACTAATATTTCTAGTCAAATGATCACATTCACAGTCCATACACAGTCGAGTGATTTATTCTATGGATTTATAAACAAAAGTATCTTGGATTACGATCGTGCAACATATGTAATAAATTCGTTAAATCGGCTCTTTACCAAGAACGGAATGCAACATACAACACTTGATGAAAGGCTTCCCTTCTTTTGGCGTCCCCCTTCCTGATGGCGACCAGTTGTTACGGCACTGCTTCTTTTACTGCTCAAACCTATGCAATTCATCGTACGCCTTGTTTTTACAATTCTTTCATTATTCATTCTCTCCACACGGCTCATACTAGCGCAGCATACTATCCTTTATTCTCATATCCATTGACTTTTTCTCTCTAACCTTCGCCGAACATTTTCACTTCTCATACGGCCCATCTATTTATAGCAATCTGGCTTCTTAAGTTAACTATCTGAACTGCTGTCATTTTTTACACTGAGCAAAAATGCGTCTTACTCTATTTTCAACTTCCATTGTACCTGTACCTTTTTTATCAAACACCCCAAATATTTAAATTCTTTTACAACCTCTAAATTTTCTCCATTCATTACAATATTACATGCTGGTGCTGCTTCTCTCTTGGTGACAAGGCCCTTACTGTTATTTACTTTTATTTTCCATAATCTCCTTTCGCATACGTCAATAAAATGTATCACTGCCCTTCTTAATTTATTTTCTGATTCACTCAAAAACACCACATCATTAACACACATCAGATACGACAGTCTCCACTCATTTTCTTCCAAATTCAGATATACCCCTCTCTCTTTCGAGTATTCTTGCTTTCACCTCGAGCATTACCCCATCCATATACACATTAAACAGCCATGACGACATCACAGAGCCCTCTCATATTCCAACATTAATAATGAACTTAACTCACCCCAAACACAAACATTACTACCCACATAAAGAATTCTAATTTACCACACTAATATCCTACATTCTGGGCACTTGCCACTTTATCATACGTTATTTCCAAATCCATAAATGCCATGTACTCTGTAAAAACGTTGTTAGATTTTACATGGCAAAACAATCTAAACACGTGTGGAGTTAAAACACGTGTGTGTGTGTGTGTGTGTGTGTGTGTGTGTGTGTGTGTGTGTGTGTGTGTACTCTAAAACACAATAAATTAGAAGCATCGTTCCACAAAACACCATCATTCAAAGCCTAATCACAAGTACAGGGTGTAAAAAAAGTCCTTACTCAGAGGATATTTATTTTATTGAGTTAAATGCTGGAAGTGTACACCAGAAATTTGTTTGCACATAACAAAAGTCCATATCCATAGGACATTAACTTTACTGAATCTTACTTCATTGATATGACGCCATTATATTTTTCTTTTGGGGCATTTCAAGTCAGTGGTTTACTCATCACGACCACACACCATTGATCACTTGAAGAAAAGAATTCACGAGAAATGCATTAAAATTAGTGAGAATGTGTTCTCCACTGTATGGCATACTACCGGATTTCACACGTACAAACAAATTTCTGGTATGCACTTTGAACATTTAATTAAATTAAATAAATATCCTATAAGTAAGGATTTTTGTTACTATGTATGTAGACTCCAAACACATTATTTGTAAGTTCCGTTGAGGTGCTTAAATATCAATGCACTGAATGTTTTCTCTCATTTTAAACGTTACGTGTTTATATTTAAGGAATGATTATAAATTATATATACAGGGCGTCCCAAAAAAATGTATACACACTTTAAATACTTATAAAGGCAGTGTTTATTAAAATACATTTCATTTTCAAAATGTAATAGAATCTACAGACATTATTTAATTGTTTTGTCAACGCCTGTTTTCAAACTGACGTCCGTTCTGGTCCAGGCGCTGCTGATAACGCGAAGCAATGGAATCGCAAACATCACGAAACATTTCGTTTGGTATTTGTGTGCATTCTCGTTCAATGGCTGCTCTCAATTCAGCGACTGTTGCAGGTTTTATAGCGTAGACTTTGTCTTTTAAGTATCCCCATAAAAAAAAGTCTAGTGGTGTGAGGTCTGGTGAACGCGGAGGGTATTCTACGAAACCCCTTCGTCCAATCCACATCCACATCGTGCCAAGTACCACTCGCAATACTCCACTCTTCGGTCCGGATCATCTTCATTAATAGCATGGACTAATCTTGGAATGTAACTTTTCCATTGACAGCGCTTCAAAATGCGTTGGACAGACGATTCTGAAATTCCTACCTCACGACTCGCTTGCCGCACAGATTTTCTTGGACTTTGGTGATACGTTTCCAGTACTCTTTCTTGCTTTGTGGGGCTTGTCGATGTCCGTGGTCCGTGGATCTGTTTGAAACTCCCTCCTAAACTGTCTTTGCACTTCAACTGCGTTTTCACACTTCCAGTAGCATTTTAGAATGAATTTCCTTTGTTCAAAGCTTAGTCTGACTGCCATTATTAATTCTAATGGGTTTAACTTGGAAAGAAAGAAACATCAATTGAGCTATCAGCTGTTAAAGTGTGTATACATTTTTTTGGGACGCCCTATATATATATATATATATATATATATATATATATATATATATATATATATATATATATATTATTCGCCTTTCTGTCTGTCCTTTATGCAAGCGCAAACCGTTTGACCTAGAGCTACCAAATTTGGCACGGGAACCTCTTATGGGATGAGGAATGTCAACACAGAGTCGGTCAGCCTGTCTGTTTGTATTACGGGCGGAAATGTGAAGCTCGAGTAATGGGAGAGGGTTGGGGTAATGGGGGAGGGGTGGAGTAATGGAGGAGGGGTGGGGGGGGGGTAGCCCCCAAGTTGCATAAAGGGGGTGCGGGGGTTTTAGGGGGCATTCAGTTGACCTAACCGGGCATTCAATTAACCCGGGCAACGCCGGGTACCTCACCTAGTTTATATACAGCGTGTCCCAAAGAAATGTATACCCACTTTGTTCGATAATACCAGCTATGAGGATAATAAATATATTACTGTTTATATGTTTATTAATAAAGAATTTTTTCCTGAATCTAAATATGTAATTATTTTTATTAAAAATTTAAGAACAAAAAAGTTACAGATGTTTAAATTAGAATTATTATTTTCGAGACTTCATGTGCGATATTTTCTAATATTTTTTTTTATGGCCTGGCCTGCCTTTTAACCGACTGTTTTGAGATACTTATGTTTAGTGCCTAGCTTAGCCTAGCCATTTCGTTGAGTTCTAATTAGGCAAGACTACAGTTTTGCTCTAATCTTATCTAACATCTTATAACTCTGCGACGTTTGTTCTTTTCTAACGACAATTTGAACATCTTAGATAAAGTGTCATTTAACCATGGAACTTGTAAATTTTTTGAATTAACTAATAATTACAACATTTATGCTTCAATATCAACACTAAACATAAGTATCTCAAAACAGTCGGTTAAAATATTAGAAAATATCGCACATGAAGTCTCGAAAATAATAATTATAATTTAAACATCTGTAACTTTTTTGTTTTTCAATTTTTAATAAAAATAATTACATATTTAGATTCAGGAGAAACTTCTTTATTAAAAAACATATAAAACGTAATATATTTATTATCCTCATAGCTGGTATTATCGAACAAAGTGGGTATACATTTCTTTGGGACACGCTGTATATAAACAGTTATTGCTCTTTCGCGCATGCACTTTGTCCTATTTATCAGTTGAAATTCAAAGTTTAAAGGGAGAGACGTGGAAAAAGTGGCTCCGTAGCAATTAATTTAAAGCAAGTTCATTACGGCTTACATTATAATTAGTTACCAAATACTACAAAGTGTTGTAAGCAGTGGTGTAGTCCGGGGGTACCGCAAGGTAACGGCGTTACCACACTGGTTTTATTTTACTTTTAGCGTTACCCTACTGGTTTTATTTTACTTTATATTTTTTATATTTTTTGCTGTTTCTAATGAACATTTTTGTAATAGATACTCTTTCTAACTATATTTCTTTCCTAACCCCTTCAATTTCAACGCGTTTTTGGGAATGTACATAAAATGTAAAAACGCTGTAGAATTTTATAGAAACGCTATATAAGAAAAATTGTTGTTGCGTTACCCCACTGAAGAAATTACGACTAAACCACTTGTAAGTTCTACAAAGTATATAAAAATAAAGGGTAATTATGCAGCTAAGGGGTGTCGCCGAGTTCGGTGATAATTTTTGTTTTTTTCTGCATGTTTTTTCATGCTTTGTGTAGTAGATATTGTCAATAGTTGTGGAATTATGAAAAAACACCAGTTTTAAGGTGTTTTGGATAGACAAGTACCACTGCACAAAGCACGAAAAAGTAGCAGAAAAAAAAACAAGAATTATCACCAAATAATGCAGAAAAAAACAATAATTATCACCAATTAAATAACTAAGGTTAATTGAATGCCCGATTAGGTCAGTTGAATGGCCGGTTAGGTCAACTGTACGCCCTTGACGATTGGTTAGGTTAAGTCGTGATATTTTCGTTAAAACTAACGAAAATATCAGGACAACCTAACCAATCGTCAAGGGCGTACAGTTGACATAAACGGGCATTCAATTGACCTAACAGGCATTCAATTGACCTAACCTGGCATTCAATTGACCGGGGGCAACTCACAAGTAGATAGATCACAGCACTGCATTATACAGTAATATGCTCACATTACAACAATAATTTTAAAAAATAACGATGAACTTCGATATAATTAAGACTACAACTTCTGCACACCATGTTGGAATCTAGACTACTTTAAACCTAGGATAGAGCCAGGTTTAAATTTGATTGGCTGGATGACGTCACGAGAGCACGTGTCGCATGGTGATTGGTTGACGTCCGCCATGTTGATCATGGCGGCGATAGCGGCAAATTCGAATTTTTTCTAACATAATTTCCTTAAACTTCACCATAAATTTCCATATTTCCATATTTCCACAATATATAATTAATTGTAGTGTGATGTACATATATTTCTAAAGTCGAAAAGGGAAATGTATGTTTATAAAGGCGCAACGCCCCTTAGCTGCGTGTGAAATGATAAACTGTCTCATATTTACGTTTGGTCACTAGTGTGTGGGAATATACGTTATGCATATTACGAGTTCATTAAATCTATATTTAAATATTATAATAATAAAAATTATTGTGGTTGTTTGGCTTTTTTCGTAACATCCACAGTCATGTGGCGGAGAGGACCTACAATTTATGAAGTACGTTTTCAAATTTTCTTTTTTTATGTTTATATTATAGGACAGTGTCAAAACAGTTAGGCCTATAGAAATGGAAATAAAGATTTTAATTTAGAAATTTTTATTCTTATCCTTTCTTTAAACATGTTTAGATTTTGACAGTGTGAGAAAAAAGTGGGGTCAGAGATGTCTAGAAAAGAGTTCAGAAGTGAAACACCATTTTACATTGATAAACACCTATTAAACGTGTTCTCAGTGTAAACACCGTAGATTTTGAACGTACAGACAACTCGCGAATCGTCGCAATAATGGGTGAGGTGTACGTCGAAACAAAAAATGTGATGATGCGGAGGTCCATTATAATATAAAATACTGTACAATGTACTTATCTTAAGACTTAACATGTACATTAATTAAGATGTGCATAATTGTGGACGAGATTGTATGTAATGCAAGCTCAGTAAAACATGGTTTGGGTCATCTTTACGACTGGAAGGATATTGCCTTATAAAGTTACATTACTCTAAACACATGGCATTTGCAGGCTGGATTTAATCATTGAATGTCATGACCAAGAACGAAGATCATTATCAAATGCTTAACATCTAAATTTAACACTAAAACTTACATTAAATTAATTCAATTTCTTGCAAACTCCAATACTAAACTAAACCTACTGAAACTGTACAAAGGCACATGATACCAAAACTCACTCCCTCTTCTTGAAGAAATCAGTGATCTTTGGATCACAATTTTAGTAGTAAGCCCTGGAATATTTTATGAAACTTATGCAACGTTTTCACAGTTTCAGTAGAACGCTTTGTTTCATGATTTTCATTCTCGACAACGATGATTATTTCCATCAGGCCATTCTTGATCTTTTTGATACCTTTACCAATACCAACAGGATCAGTCTTGGCCGTAAACTCTTCCTCATTTTCCTCTGGATGAGGATCATTTAATACGAGCATAGCGAGCTCCTCAACACTGAGGTCCTCGAGTCCCTATGCTCTGCCAGGTGAATGTCATCGGATTCAGCCTCCTCGCAGCCAGGGACGTTCCTAGTCTTTAACTCTTTAACTTCATTCCATACTGCATCAATGTCATAGATACGATTCAGAATGGTATGAGATTTCCAGAAAGATTTCAGGTTCTTCATTCCGCCTGGAGATGACTCCAACAGCAGGTCGCATTTCAAAATCACCACGAGGATTTTCAGTTTCAGCAGGATCATCGGTTTTATAACAAGTAGAGGCTAAGGAAAGGGGTTCTGACAAATTCCCAATGAAAGCGATCATCCTGCTCAGCATTTTGGTTGCATAAATTCGCTTAAAAGCATCGATGATGCCCTGATCCATTGGTTGAATAATCGAAGTGATGTTAGGTGACAGAAAAATCACTTTAAAGTCAGGATCACACGATTCAAGACTGCTTGGATGACTAGGCGTATTATCAAGGAGCAACACACCTTTCTGAGACAGGTTTTGTTCTGCCAGATATAATTTGACAGCAAGAATGAATTCGCATTTGAACCACTCATCAAAAAGCATTTCAGTCATCCAAGCCTTTTTGGTATGGCACCACCAAACAGGGAAACAATGGATGGTAAAATTCTTGAATGCTCTTGGCTTCCCGACACGATAGCCACATGCCGATCGTAACCGAAAGCCAGAAGCATTCGCACAAAACAAGATTGTAATGCGATCTTTCGAGCTCTTAAAGCCAATCACTTTTTTCCTCCTCTTTCATGAGAATGGACTTTTTCAGCAGTATAGTAACTTTCAAAAAGTCCAGTCTCATCAGCATTAAAGACTTGTTTCGGCGAATAGTCTTCAGGAAACTCCTCAACCTTGGATTTGAAATTGTTTGCGGCCACCTGATCACCACTTCCAGCTTCGTCCTGCATCGAACCTATATGATGCCCATGGCGACGCATGAAACGATTTATCTAGCCATCAGAAGCAACAAAAGGAGATTTAGGACTAGTAGAGTCTGATGGCAAGGCGTCATAAATTTCCTTTGCCTTCTGCGAGATAATAGCATAAGACAAAGGAACCCCATGACGCCGTTGCGCTTACATCCATTGATTTAAGCCAGCCTCAACCTTTTCAAAACAACCATGTTGCATATACTTACAACCAGGGCTGTGGAGTCGGCACATAAAAAACCGACTCCGACTCCGAAGGTATATTAATTCTAAATCTGCTATGATGATAATTATACAAGAGACATTTCATCACCACCACGTGAATCATCAGGCTACTTTTTAAACCCATAACCTGCAAAGTTTGAGTCTAATGGTTGTAGCGATGCCATTATGACTTTTTTATTTTTATTTATGAAAAAACAAAATTCATTGAGCATAAACAAAACAAAAATTAAATTTAAGACTATGACAAAATAAAAATTTTATTAAATGCAATCAAAAATATAAAAGTATTCCTGCAAAATTTATTAAACTAAGGCCAAGGGTGAAAATCTAAAATTTACGAATAACTTGTTCGTAGGAACAGAATTGCTTCTGCCAGATCCTCTTTCATTGAAGCCCTTAAATCTGATTTAATTATTTTCAGTGCGGAAAATAGTCTCTCCACACTGACCTGAGTGGGTGGCATGGCTGTTACTATCATAGCTGTATCTCTTAAAATCTCTGGATATGCGGGGATGACTTCTTGTATTGTCAGTTTAGATGAGCGATCATATTTTTCCACTTCTTTTAGGCCATCAAAAAAAATCTTGCTTAAATTTCATTAGTTTAACATCAAAAGGTTGCCTATGCACGTTTAAGCGGCGACGCTTTGCTTTTGAGTGTTCAATTTTATCTAAATATTTTTGAAAGTCTAATTCTTCATCATTTGAAGAGGATGAGAGGGACTTACTACTCATATCTTCATCCTGTGGTTCACGATTTTCAGGTAATAGCCCTTTTATGCGAATTGCAACCTCGCAGAGGGCCTCTTTTGCTTTAGCAATTTGTTCTTCGGTCAACAAAATTCGGTTCATTGGATCTATGTAGACAGCAGCTAATAAGATCTCATTTTCCAGTAGCAGACCCTCTCTTTTCTTCATTGAGGATACAATTCCATCAGCAATTAATCCTCCAGTTTGGGATAGACGAAATAATAATTTTTTCCATTCCCATAGGAATGTACCAGGAGTTAAATCCTCTGCTTGCAACTTTTTGGTGACAGTATAAGGGTGAGCAAGCAGAGCTTCTAATTGTGTAACCTCCCTCCATTGAATTTCAGTTAGTGAAACATTGGGATTATCAATGTCTTCTAGGAAGGGTTTTAGATCAAGCAAACGCTTAATCATCATATATGTACTCCCCCAGCGTGTCGCTTGGTCCAAAATAGCTCCCTTTCCTGCACGTCTCTGGATAATAGCATCAATTTTAGAGGTCCTGGCTGCAGTGGCTACTTGCCTCAACTTGCCTATCAGAGTAGCTGCATGGCGATCTTTCAATCCATCTCTTATTGCTAGCTGCAATGTATGTACAACACAACGCATATGTTGGATTAGAAAGAGCTTAGATGCTTCTTCAACAATATCATCTAAAATTTCATCGCTCTGTTCTGTTTGTGCTGTTTGAGAATCAGTTTCAGGAATGTCATCTTCATTAGCCACTTTTTCTTCATCAACTTTATTCAGCTTTTCTATCGTGCTTAGCATGTTTGAAGCATTATCTGTGACAATACATAGAATCTGCTCTTTCTTAATTACAAAGTCTTGTAAATCTTCCTCCACTAACTTCTGAAGATAGTCGCTGTCATGATGCGCCTCGGTGTCCTTTACTCCCAATGTCCGAGTTAGCATTTTATTGTTTTCATCAACAAATCTAGCATTGATGACAAAATAGTTAACTCTATGACGCGTGGCTGCATCCATTTTAATAAACATGAAGCGTCCCTTAAGAGTTCTTCAAAGTTCTTCCTTTTTATTTGTGGCTGCTTCAACTATAATTTTTCTGATACTTTGTCTTTCAGAGAAACTCCAAGTTTCTTGGCCATTTCTCCATTTAGGCCTAGAAAGGCTGGTTGTGAAAATAAAGATAAGGCTACACCATTTCTTACCACCAGTTCGATGATGTGCTTCTTGAACTTTTCTGTGGTCATTGTTACGGTAACTTTGTCTGTAGTAAAGAATCTTGTAAGTGGTGCTTGTCGTTCAGTAGATTTCTGATCTTTTGTTAACTTTGAAGTAGTTGGAAGGTTTTTATTACTATCTTTCTCAATGACAACTTCTAAAATTTTGGGATGGAAACGCTGCAAATGTCTTTTCAAATTTGATGCTCTGGGTGGTGCATTTTTATCAGAGCCAGTAAAACCACTGATTTTTGCTTCACATAATTTTTCATCATCATCATCTTCTATCATACACTGACACACGAAATGTTTCCCATCTGTGGTTATTGTAAAATATTCAAAAACTGCAGACTTTGTTGGAAGTGTCTTTGCCATTGTGAAAGGGGTTTTAGACTTGAAAGTTAAAAACTTATGAAATTTAGAAAGAACTCGAAATTAAATAAACATTAAAAAAAAAATATTATCTGAAAAGAAAAAATGAATTAATGGCATTAGTGTCTGAAATGGAAAACATTGTGTTTATTATTTAAATGGTTTAACCACCATAGCTGCCAGTGATATCACACACAAAAACATATTTTATTAAAATTTATATTGAGGTCGGAGTCGGAGTCGGTACATTTTTACTGACTCCGACTCCGACTCCAGCAGCACCAAAATTGCTTCCGACTCCGACTCCACGACTCCGACTCCGACTCCACAGCCCTGCTTACAACCTTTGGGTTTCTTAAGGCTGGAAAATTCCTGGTCAATCTTATCGGCATCTCGCTTCCAGTCGTAAGGAGTACGCCTGGCCACGCCCTACTTCACTTGCAAAGATGCGATGGAGGCACCTTTTCAGATCTTGTCCACGACTTTCTTCTTTTTCGCGGTGGTATAATTCAATTTTACACCTTTCTCATGACCACCTTTCTTAGGAATTACATCATCGGCCATATCAACAATACATATAACGAGTATTAAGGTCAAAATTAATAATTGGAAAAGGATGAAAAGCAATGTTTAATGATGCACAGCGAACAGTCACGCACTGTACGCTCAACAGCTGACAAAGGACTAACATCTGGGGCCCAGAGAAAGGGGGAAGTTGGTGAGCCAAGCCATTATCATACTCCAGACGTGCGATGAGCATCCAAAATCTCAAAACGGCGGGAAAATACGAGTACGATGATGCGGGGGATAAGTACGATGATTCGGGGGTTAATGCGAAGAAGTGAATATGCGACCATTTGGAGTGCGACCATTCGCGAGTTGTTTGTATATGCCTTTCAATCTTTCGGGTGTTCCGTGCAATGATTCCTCATTTCACTGAGGTCGGACTTGTTGTCTCTCCTCTTGAATTGGCCTGATGAAGTATAGAGTTGGCTTCTTGCGCTCTCCATTTCACATAGTTTGGTAATCTCGGCTCATCTTGTATCGTTATAAGTCAGGCGTCTTGTCTTCTTTTGAAGATTTCTCCCACTACACAGTCGTGTCCCGTATCGTGTTCCCTGGGGAGCTGTCTAAAGTCTCACAACAACAAAGTTATTTTCCTTCTGGGTTGTGGATGTTCTTGTCTAGCCTTTATTTTGGAAACCCCACACATTCTTTCTTTCCTACTTTCCACTCTTATCAACAGAGTGGTTATAGGATTCAAAGTAAGATTAGGGACTAGTTAATCCATTATTTTCCAAGTGTAAATAATAATGTACCTCCCTTTTCTTCTTCATCCCAGCGAATACAAATTTAATTCACGTAACTTTTTTCAGTAATTTAGTTCTTTGCATCCATTGATCTTGGCTGTGAAGTTTCTCTAAATCCCTTCTGGTTGACTAATGTCTTCCTTTTTATATGGGGATGTTTAAACTGAGCAATACTCCAACTTGGGTGTGAACAGTGTTTTCAACAGAGTAATCATTATATTTCTGTCCCATCTTTAAAAAGCTCTCAGTATCTGTCCAGTTATTCCTTTTGCTCTGTTTACTGCTATCTTATTCTGCGTTTCAAATTTCGCGTCACCAGTCATTATAATTCCTATTTGCTTTAGAGCTTCTCTGAATTTCTTCTCTATTTGGAGCACAGCATTCCATAGATTTTAGTTCCTCCGTTTTTCCCTACCTTAATAGTTGAAATTCCTCAGTGTTAAATTTCATATCAATGCCTTCAAACCAATTGTAGATTCTGTTCATGTCTGTTTGCAGGGATTCTATATCCTCTGGGTTTCTTATTTTTTGGCGTCATCAGCAAAGGATGTTACTGTGCTATCATTAGTAACTTCATCAACTATATCAATTAGCACCATGAAGAGCAATGGCGCAAATAATGTTCCTTGTGTACTGAGCTACGGACCTCTGACTCTGATGAAGATATTGCTTGAACTGTAACGACTTGCTGCCACTCACAATGGAAATTATATATTCATTTTCCTACTTTTCTTGTTATTCCCATGTATTTCAGTTTATGTGTTATGATTCCATGGTCACACTTGTCGAACGCCTTGACAAAGTCTGTGTATATCACATCATAGTTTTCGTTCTTTTTCAATGCAACAATAATGTTGTTACAGTGTTCCGTTAGTTGTGATAGGCATGGTCTTCCTGACCGGAATCCATATTGGTTATCATTTATTTTTTCCGAGTCTCCAAAAAGTCATACATTTTTCTCTAACTATTCTTTCAAATATTTTGGTGAGATGATGATATGTCAGCAACACAGGCCTAGTTTTTAGCCTCAGCCTTCATATATTGCAACTATGTTCGTTCTCTTCAGAAGCTCGGTATTTCTCCTGTGTCTAGTGATCGTCTCCATATCTAATATAGGGCCTCAGCAATTTGATGTTTGCAGTTTTTAACCCTTCAGTACGGCGACATACGTGCGTATGTCCGATTAGCGCCCTCCAATATACGACGACATACGTGCGTATGTCCAAAACTTAAATATTTATAAGTAAAAGCAGAAATGTCGTATAATTTAGCTTTCTTCTTTAAGTTTTGGACATACGCACGTATGTCGCCTAGCCCTGTTCAAAAATCAACTTTTTCTTATTTTCATAGGTTTCTGTACTTTTTCCCATGCTTTTTGACCTGGAAAGGCCGAAAATCACAACCATTTTGACCTAGATTGTTGAGAAGCATTGCCGCATGGAGCTTTAAGTTTTCTGCCTTGAAATCGGCCAAAAGCACCAGTTCCGGGGTCCCTTGAATCATGTTTTGCACTATAACTTTTTATCTAAACAAGATAGAGCAACAAAATAGGCACCAAATTAAAGTGTTTTTAATCCTCTTTCTAACTTATACAATTATGATAGTCTTGGAACAAGAAATGGCACATTGGTACATACAAAGATTTCAGAAATATCACAAAATTCGTTTTCTCACACTCAAGGCAGACAAGGCGCCTTATTCATGACACAAATTTGAGATTAACATTTTGTCACAAGTCTAATCGATCAAGAAGTGAAAGCATTACATGATGATTAATTTCATAATGACATTTACACAGTCAGTTGTTGAGAGTTTGTTTCTTGAAGCTGTCAAAGCGGCGTCTGTTGAACTCCAGAGCTTGAAGGAGATAGTCCCTTTGCTTGGCATCTGTTGTTATGACATTTTCAAAGTCGCTCATCATCTTGACACCACGTTCAGCAATGTCATTCACCGCTTTCAGATTCTTAACATAGTCCAACGCTTTTCTGTAGTCCTCATTCTGTGGCCAAGACGTGACAGGTTCCAGAAGCCACTCGGATCCAATGTTCAGTGTGTCCAGCAGGAAATGTGATTCTGGGCCAATGAGATCAACCAGGGTGATCTTAGCTGTGACTCTCTGGAATAGAGGTTTCCTGTTCTGAAGCTGTCTGGCTTCTCAGTGGCATGTAACTGGGCAGCAATGTCGTGCTTCAATGTGTCACTCAATCTACTGCTGAACAGGGCAAATGGCACGACTTCCTGCGTCAGGTACCATTTGTGGTTTTCCATCTTATTAAGTACTGCATCAGCAAGCTCTGGGTCAGTTTTCTTGTACTTCAACATGTCCTGGATTAGACTTAGATCATTCACGGGAGCATCTGCAGCAGACATTGACATCATCCATACAGGAGTGTAGAACAGCGCAAGGAAGGTGTTGAGTCTTTCCAGCTTTGATACAGTGTCTTCGTCGTACTCAAGTTGATCTGCAAACATCAGCATTTTCATGGAGTACAGGTTTCTGGCCATCCATCTGGCCTGATGAATGGCGCCTGGTCGACTCCAGTGAATACCTCGAGGAGGCGTTCCTCCAAGAACAATGACTGTCAGTTCAGCCATTTCCCTGTAGTCGGCTCTTGGAAGCCTTTCTGCTGTTAGAATGTCTTGGAGTATTTCTTCACTGTTCTTCTTCTTTTCCTTCAGCCATTTGCTGTTGATAGCCAGCATCTTTGGGTTTTCCTTGGACAAGTCGTCCAAACATCCTTCAGATGCTCAAACCAGGGATTATCTGGCCCCTTCACCTTCCCAAACAGCTTCTCCCAAACTGCTCCTACTAGGATTTCCAGGATGTGATGTCGACAGGCCAGATAAAACACCTTTTTGTTCAGCATTTTCTCTAGCAGTTTGGCAGCTCCTCTGTGAACTCCACTGTTACTGGATGTAGTGTCAAAAACAAGGGCAGTAACATTATCCGTAAGTTCCCATGTCTCCAGTAAATCCATTGAAGCCTCAGCCTGAGCTGTGCCAGAAGAATTGTCGATGACAGGTACTCCCAATAACTTTCCTTCAGTGTATGAAGGTGGACCAGACACTAGCACAGCTAAAGTCTCTGAGGTACTTCCAGGTTCACTGCCCAAGACATCTTTGAGCAACTTTCCATCCCAGTGTAAGGCAGCGTACTGTGGGGGGTTTTCACAAAACTTGGACATGTGACTCTGGCTGATATTATACCTGGACAGCATTCTGTTGCGACGTGTTGTTGAGGTTGAGATGACGAAGTTATCCAGATCAGCCCCTCCAGCTTTCAAGGTGGCAGAAACTATGGCAGTAACTTGATTGTCTGATAAACCAAGACGATCAGCTGTATTGCAGATGACATCACATTCCATGACCTTCCTTGGAAACGTCAAAGTCACACTAGTCACAGTGTCTTGATGGTGAGAACATCCAGGATGAGGCTGATGGTAATCCATGTCCTCTGTGTTAGCGTCGTTGTCAGTTGAGTCACCCCAGGTAATGTCATCCACATGAACAACTGCCTCTGGTTCTGCTGCAGCTGTAAAATAGTACAACATGTTAAGACAGTAATTGTTAAGTACATGCTAAATATCGCAATGGAGTAAAACTTAAAACGTTTTGTGACGTTCAAAGTAATTAGTTTTACCTTGTTCTTGTCTATGCTGCAGTCTTTCATTCCTCGCTGCTTGCTGCAGGGATCTTGTCTCAAAAATCTTGTCATGACCAGACATATGACCTTTCCTCTCAGTCTTTTGGTCTTCGTAGAACCTGATATCCTCATCTTTCTTCTCTCTGGATAACAGTCTGTTGTTCTGTATTTCCTGGATTGCATCTGGAGCTCCTATATCGAACAGGCTGTCTAATTCCAGCACAAATGCTCCTCTTTTTCCCCCAGGGTTACTTGCTCTTCCTTTGCTTTTCACCAGAGCACGATGTTTCTCATGTAGTTTCATGAAGAGCTTCATTACGTTGTACTTGGTCATTGTCTTGATCCTAGCCATCTGCCTTAATCTGATGATTAAGGAAATACTGGAACGCCTGTCTGTTGGTGGGAAGCTGGGAACCACTGATAAAAGCTGAAGGGTATCCAACCAGGAAAGTTTCAGTGAGAGATCTGGTAGATGGCCCAGTTGACACCTGCCTGTGGACAGTACGTGGAGGTTCTGAGATATCAACTGTGCGCCCCGGAGCTCCCTCAGCTCCTTGCTTAATGCCATTGTGAAGTTGTAACTTGTAGATGGTTTTCTAGATTCTGATTGAGTTTCTGTTGTTTCCTGAAAAATGATAGATAATTATTATTATTATTATTATTATTATTATTTATTTATTTATTATTATTATTGTTATTATTATTATTATTATTATTTATTAATTTTATGCTCTTTCATTTGATACCTAATTTGTTGCTCTATCTTGTTTAGATCAAAAGTTAAAGTGCAAAACATAATTCAAGGGACCCCGGAATTGGCGCTTTGGCCGATTTCAAGGCAGAAAATTTAAAGCTCCATGCGGCAATGCTTCCCAACATCCTAGGTCAAAATAGTTGTGATTTTCGGCTTTTTCAGGTCAAAAAGCATGGGAAAATGTACAGAAACCTATGAAAATAAGAAAAAGTTGATTTTTGAACAGGCCTAATGTCGCCGTATTGAATGGACTAATCAGTGTAGCATTCCATTTGTACAAGCCTGCTGTTCAGTGTGATATATATATATATATATATATATATATATATATATATATATATATATCTTCTGTGTGTGTGTATGTGTGTCCAGAAAGGTCTGAAATAAAATAAAAAATTCCTATCTTTTAAACAAAATGACTGAAGCATAAATCCTTTGTGACAGCTTCTAGTAGACAGACCCACCAACTTTATGAAGGTTATCTGTTAGAAAACTATGCAGGGCCACAATTGCTTCACGACGCGATATTCCAACACGATTGAGCGCCCCTCACTTTGGTAACACCGTGCGTATGTATCTGAATGAACGATCCCCAAACCCTGGATTGGAAGAGGTAACCCTATTGTCTGGTCCCCAGGAAAGGCACCTGACCTATCTCCACTAGATTTCTTTCTATGGAGCTTTGTGAAAGACAATGTTTACAAGGAGAAAACTGGCAATACAAAAGTTTTACGCGACCAAAATGTTGCTGCAGTTAACACCATTACTCCTGATATGCTGGCAAACGCTTGGCGAAAGATAGAGTACCGATTGCGTGTGTGTGTGTCGATGTACATATCGAGACTATAACTTCCTAAAATAACTTGGTGTGGGTGCAACATTCATGTGTTTAAACTTAACCACTAGGCTACCCAGGGTACCCGTGAGTCGAATCCGGGGCCGATGGATTTGTAGTCAGTGTAGTCAGCGATGCTAACCACTACACGACCATGGCGCATCATATATATATATAGTGTGTGTGTGTGTCCTGCGAAACTATTCACACCCCTAAGTTTGTTAGTTATCTCCCGCATATGTTCTTAGAAATGAGGCTCTTTACGAATAGGTTACGTATAAAAACAATTGTGTTGTGATAATGTCTGGTAGATTTGAAAGAGTATGAAGAAATTACAAAAATAATTAGTTATGATTAACATCAACGTAAAATACCGTATTTCAAATGTATTTATACCCTTATATTAGTAGTGAATACTGGTCTTTTTAGTGACGTCATTGAGAGTGGACATCTTTCCGCTTGTTTATATTTCTGAAGTAACCATTTCAGGTTATTCAAGGTAGGTATATTTCACAGATTTCAATTTAGTTCCTTTATTCGTCAAGGCAAGAGCGAAAGAATTCTCCGAGCGCTTTCGTACAAAGATTGTTAAGTTCTACGAGTCCAGCGAGGGATACAAGAGTCTGTGAAAACGTTTTGGCCTACCTATTGCAACCATTTCGTTCATAGTCCAAAAATGGAAGAAATTTGGCACCGTGACATCACCCCTCGATCCAGCAGGTCTCGAAAGATCACATTTCGAGCGGCCAGTAAAATTGCTGAGATGTTTATGTCAATCCTAAATTTACCTTACGGCAACTGTAAGCCTCTTTGAGTGATGCTGGAATCATGGTTCATCAGACTACCATCTTTATATCCTTGTACAAGAAAAGCTTTTATGGTTGAGTTGCGAGAAGAAAGCCCCTTCTGAAGTCGGAGCACATCACTGCCTACACTTTGGTAAGAAGCATCTCGATGACTCTCAACAGATGTGGGAGAAAGTCGTTTGGTCAGAAAAACCAAAAATTTAGTTATTTAGCTGCAATCAACGACACTTTGTTTGGAGAAGGCCAAATACTGCACACGAATCGATAAACATACTCACGGTGAAGCATCGAAGTGGAAGTGTCATGTTCCGGGATTGTTTGTATTGAAGAAAAGATGGCTGCAACCAAATATATCAATATTTCGGAAGATAATCTTATTCCTTCTGCGAGACATCTCGACTTTGGACGTGGATTTATGTTCCAACAGGACAACGCCGCAAACCACACAGCTAAGAAAACATTGGAATTGTTCAGAAAAAGGCTATAAGCGTTTTGGAATGGCCAAGTCAAAGTCCAGATTTAAATCCCATTGAGCATTTCTGGAATAAATTAAAGATTTTGGTCCACAGACGGAATCCTTTCAACCATGAAGAATTTGTAACTTTCTGTCAAGAAGAATGGGATTGGATTTCTCAACGAAGATCCATAAAGCTTTAGACACATATAGAGATTGCTTTTTAGATGCTATTTCAGCTGTAAAAGCCTCAACGAAGTACTATCATAATATAAGGGTATGAATACATTTGTAGTACGGTATCTTACGTTGATGCTAGTTATAGCTAATTATTTTTATAATTTCCGCGTACTCTTTCAAATATACCACATAATATCACAACACAATTGTTTTTACACGTAACCTATCTGTGAAGAACCTCATTTCTAAAAATATATGGAGAAATAACTGACAAATGGAAGAGTATGAATACTCGTAGTTTCGCAGGACACTGTATATATATATATATATATATATATATATATATATATATATATTATATATATATATATATATATATATATATATATATATATACGTAGACATATATGATTATATATTATTACAGTAACATCTTTTATACACGATCTAAAAGTTCAAACAGATAAAAACTGTAAATCGGTGTTTTTCCCAAACATTTTTGGCTGCGTACCCTTTAGATATTAATTTACTGTTCACATACCCATACCCTATTTTACCTACTCTATTTCACCCTGTGTCAATAAATGTGTGCCACAATATTGTATATAACTTAATATTATAAATTTAATTTAATCGGTGCTACTATAGCGTGCGGCCTACAAAGATATCTTTAGTCTACAAAAGAATTTGCGCTGACCTCTCCTATAGTATGCGGTAGTGATGTAGCGGATGTCATTTTTTTCACATCCGCGGATGCGGATGTCAATGCGGATGTTTGGTTTCGATATCCGCGGATGCGGATGCGGATGCGGATGTCTACATTTTCGTTATTTTTTAGGATATATTCGAGATTTGTTGTGTTTAACGTATATAATAAGTTATTATATAGAGAGAGCTGTAGCTATAATGTAGTATAATTGATTAATTGTACAATAATTGCTGTACTTTTCTCTGAACATATAAAATAATATCAAGCATCTAAGTAATATAGAAATCAATTAGTGAATTCGTCTGCAAATAAATTCGTTATATTTTGTCGAGTTTCAGCTACAATTAGAAACCATAATTGTGTTACCAGGATGCGGTACGTGAACCCAACTCAAATGCACCCCACCGACCTCTTTCCCCAACCTCCACCCTTATAGAAAGAGATCTTTAATTAGCTTGATAACTATTTATATTAAGTTTAAAGTTTTATTAGGCATATTTATAAATGAGTAATTAAAATAAAGTAAACTAAGATGTTCATCGTTTAATATTCAAACTTAATTATAGGAAGGTTATGCTTAAGGAACATTAATTTTTCTGCCTTTTCTGCTGCCAGTCTGTTTCTCTTTCATCATATATTAATCCAGCACTGCTAAATAATCTCTCGCTTGGTACGTTTGTTGGAGGACAAGCTAAATGTTTCCTTGCAAGTTTACTCAAGTATGGATAGATATTCTGCGTATTTTTCCACCAACTAATAGGATTGTCACATGCAGCCAGGCGTTTTTCTTGGTGATAGCTCTCGATCATTTTTACTACATCTTTTGACATCGCGTAGGTCTCGTCATCGCTGCTTGACTCAAGAAACTGAGAGAGAGATTCTGTGATAGATTTGCTCGTTGAAGGTGTTGGTTCTGTCACTGAAACTTTTATTCTTTTGGTGGGTGGCGAAGCGACAGATTCAAGAGATTGAAGCTCTTCAACTGCTTTGCCAAGTGATGATTTAACTCGTTCTAATGTACTAGGTGAAAATAACTTAGCTTTGTAACGTGGATCTAAGTAGGTTGCAAGAGAGTAACTTCATACAAGAACAGCCTCTCGTCTTGTCGCTTGCATCACTTTTGCGCACAATGAACTAGTTCTATTAATATAGTAGAATTTGATAATTTCCGCTTATTAATGACGTTTTATCTCAACGGTCCACATCCGCACGACATCCGCAGTCCAAAGTGCGGATGCGGATGCGAGAAAATGTGCGGATGTTCCGCGGATGCGGATGCGGATGTGACCTACATCACTAGTATGCGGTCTACAAAGATATTTTTAGTCTACAAAAGAGTTTGCGCTGAAGTGACCTGACCTGACTTGAATTTGTGCTAACCTAACCTGACCTGACTTGAATTTGTGCTGACCTAACCTGACCTGACTTGAATTTGTGCTGACCTAACCTGACCTGAAATGACGACTTTATCTTTGGGGACGAATGTGAGGTTAGGTTAGGTTAGGTACAGGTTAGGTTAGATTAGGTTAGGTTAGGTTTGGGTGTACACATTCTAAAGTATTGGAAAAATTGTAGACCGCAGTCTATAGTGTAAATATGTTGTGGACTGCACGCTATAGTGTAAATATCTTTGTAGACCGCACGCTATAGTAGAACCATTTAATCATTGTTATATATATATAGAAGTAAACAAGACATTAAAATATTTCATTCTGGATTTGAAGACTATCATATATTAATTACTTAATTCATGACCTGGTAATTATTCTTGGAGCATCTCTGAAGAAGAATGGAAGACCTCGTTGGTCTTGTCTTTTAAAAGAGGCATGTCTATGATAACCTTTGCAGACTTGTTTTCAGTCCTACCTCAAACTTGGTAAAGTCTCAACATTTTAGAAGTAAAGTTAAATCTTCTACATACTTCTTCAGGTGTATATACTTCAGAACCTCATTATTACTATGTATGCAATCGAATAGCAACAATCTTCCTTAGTTTGTAGCTAGATGGTCTACTCCCTCTCTTGTTGTGACGTTATATTTTCATATTTTTGTGCAAATAAAGAAATTTAATCTTATTTTGATATTTTTTTCTGTTGTGTTACATACTCCTTGTTGATCTCTCGCATATCCCAGTTTGAGAATCGCTACTCTAAATGATGTGAAGTTCCTGCAAACAGACGTAGGTACAATATACAGATAGTCAGAAGACAACAATATGAAATTCAACACTGAAAAATCTTAAGATGCGGAAAAAATTTAAAAAGGTATGGACTTCTACAGGGTGATGCATAAATGTGTTTCATAAATCGCAGGGTGTATTCTTGAGACAAAAATAAAGAAAAAAGACGATATAAACATAGGTCGAGAAACCCGTAGGTTTCGAGCTATGGCACGCGACAGAAAAATGAAACTCCTAAAATTTTTGTACATTTTATGCAAATACACAGTGTCATACATTTGCTTCATTAAAGTAAATGTAAAGTAACTGTAAAAGTGCTACTTGAAGATGTGCCTATCAGAACTCGACGACTAATGTGGTTCATGCATGATGGTGCATTAGCTCATTTCGCCTGTTTAACGAGGGAATATCTCGATGCTGTGTATCCTGACAGGTGGATAGGGCGCGGTGGTCCTATTCCGTGGCCACCTCGGTCACCAGATTTAAATCCTCTTGATTATTACTTGTGGAGTCATTTAAAAAGTCTATTTTATGTTACAGAAGTCCGAGCACGTGATGAATTGTGGCAACGAATTAGGAACAATTGTGAAACGATCCGCAATATTCCAGGAATTTTTGAGTGTGTCAGACAATCACTGGTGCGACGTGCTGAGGCATGCATTCAAGAAGTAGGAAAGAATTTCGAACATTTACTTTAATGAAGCGAATGTATCACACTGTGTATTTGCATAAAATGTAAAAAATCTTGTTTCATTTTTCTGTCGCGTGCTGTAGCTCGAAACCTACGAGGATTTCTCGACCAATGTTTATATGGCCTTCTTTCTTTACTTTTCTCTCAAGAATACACCCTGCGATTTATGAAACACATTTATACATCACCCTGTATACCCCAAACGGAGGGAAAACTCTAAGAAATTAAAATAAAAAAATTTAGAGTGATTACGAGAGGCGATGCGCAATCTGATACACATAATAAGATGGCAAAACTAAAGTGAAAAGATTAATAGGACACAGCTATTTAGAACATTTCAGAGGAGGGACAATTGGAATGTTGTTTCCTTCTTACAGCTCCTAATATTTAAGGCAAAATTGTCCAATTTGAAGATATAATAATAATTAATTGGGTTGTTTAACCTCCTTCTCAACATCTAAGGTCATATGATGGAGCGGACCTACAGCTTTACGTGGGATCCGAACGAACCACGGGTCGCTACATACTATGGACGCGAGAGACGATCTCCCATCCAACTACTCTCCAGACCCAGTGTCGTTTAATTTCGTTGATCGACGAAAAGTGGTATTACGATATCGTCCAACTATACATATATCCCATGCGGGTTAAAAGAGTGAATTTATTTGGAGGGGTTACGTTACCCGTACTTCTCGGATAAGAGAAGAGAGAGATGTATTAATTATTATCATCTATATCTGGAAGATAGTTGAAGAAAAATGGTGCCTAATCGCGAGACAGACCCTATAACCCTCCAAACATCAATGAAAAAACAGGAAAAGCGGAATGCGCAACATTCCAGAATAAAAAAACAGACGAGAAACAGTTTTAACTCTGCGTGAGGATAATTCTGTAGTTAACGGACCAAAATTGTTTAATGAATTGCCAAGAGAAAAAAGGAATATTACCAATGTCAGTGTAGACGTCTTCATTAGGAAACTAAACACCTGACTCAGGTCAGTCTCAGATGAGCTGGGTGTGCCTGGATATGTGAGATGAAGAACCCAAGTAACTCATTCCGCCACCACGGAGGACATACACAATTACGAACACAGTTAGGTAGACCAGCCATGAGTGGATCCTAGGGTCTTTGTTGGTCTGAAACATTATAACATTATTATAACTCTCTCCTCCAGCAGACCAACTCTAGAGATAGGGCCTCGAATCTGACCTCCATGTGTTGCGGGGTCGTCGCACGAAACTACAAGGTGTTTAAATACACGAAAGGTCTTGGCATCACTTTTTAATTTGCCCTACAGGTGTGTAACACACACACACACACACATACATATATATATATATAGCAGGTGAATTTACATGACCTCAAAGAGTAATCAATAAATTTGCGGTGTCATCTTCCTCCTGATGAATCATGCACCCACATCTTATAGTAACCAGAATGTCTATAATGTAAACTAACGCCAAACCTACGTGCAAACGATTATGAGAATGACAAATACTTTGACAAACTAAAGTAGTGATTCTCCCAGTAATGATAAGCTACGGGAGGGAAGTCTCACTGAGATGATCCTTTTATACTTAATAATGAGGCTGCGAGCTGCTGCTTGTGCTCTCAAAAAGTGTTTGTATGAACAAAAAAGTAATTTGAAGAAAGATAAAAGTATTTCGTTTGTTTGTTTTTAATTGAAAAGTTTGTACTTTAAATCTATTCAAAATGTCATCATAAAAGTAGTTATATTAATACTGTTGCTATAATAATAATAATAATAATAATATTTGTCACGAATATTTAGACAAATATTTACCTTTGCAAATTCGTCTCGTAATTACAGTGATGCCAATCCTAGGAATGGTCTAGGATTAATAGAAGGACGTCCTCAGTTTAATACTAATCAGGTTAACAGTGAACAGGAGATGTGGCAGCGCAATCTTCAAGAAACAGTAGACCTTTTTTGAATGGAGAGAGAGAGAGAGAGAGAGGAGAGAGAGAGAGAGAAATGAGGTTGAAGGGAAATGACTCCTATTGGGTACTGAGCCAACAGAATATTTGAGTACAAGATAATGTCAAGATGCACACACACACACACACACACACAGAGAGAGAGAGAGAGAGAGAGAGAGAGAGAGAGAGAGAGGAGTTCCATGCGTGTCAAAAAAAAGTGGGGGTTCACATCTGCCGTGACCCACAAATGCCCATATTCTCTCTTTTTACTTGGTTAACTCAACCATATTTGCTTTTAGGCAACTTTAGCCAATTACTAAGTAAATGAACTTTGGATCAGATGCATTAAGGACTGCATATATATATATATATATATATATATATATACACAAGAGAGAGAGAGAGACTTTAAAATAATTTTAAATAGAACTTGTTTCTTGAATAATTATTTGTGAGTGCGTTGTAATTCCTGCAGAGCAGAATCCACTTTAGTTAGCAGCAGTGTTTATGTTCAAAAACACGCGCCGCTGCCTTACATTAGCGATAGCTCGCGTTCGCCGTGGCTAAGCAAGATGATGGGCTGCTGGACAGGTCAATGGGCGTGTCTGGGCGTGCTAAATGGGCGTGGGCGTGCATGGGCGTGCGGCATGTGCAGCTTTCCTCCCACATAGAAGGATGGACCCACCAGTCTCTCACAGCCGACTCCTCTACCCCAGCTGATTACACCAAACTGCACTCGTGTGCGAATTGGAGGAGTTTAATTTCGTTTTGGTTAAGTAGTAATGTTTTTTATTTAGAATTTGAAGAAAAAAGTTTTAGAAGGTTCCAAATACAAATGCTTATTTAAAAACAAAAGTACTTACATTTTAAACGCAAACGCGAACTTTTAATATTCCCAAAATTTTGTGTCTGGGTACTAACAGGATATCGCGCGATTTGACGGAGTTTAAATTTAGCTTTTAATACTGATATATTTATATGTTATTTTAAATTTTAATCTAGCTGGTTAGATTTAATTATGTGCCCTTTAAAAATATAAAATATTAGTATTTTTGTTGTAAAACAGCTAAATGCTAAATAAAAACCGTTGGTGAAGTTGAGCGCTCTTATCCAGCCTCCTTTGCTACGAGCAGACTGGATCTTGATGAGTGAAAACACGAATCGGCAACGCAGTCTTGTGAAACGACCGACTCGTGTGCAGAGCGGAGAGCCAAAGTCTCTCGGTGCAAAATGACAGCAGCGTTCGCTAGATCTGAGAGTGTATCTTGGCTTGTGAGAGTGTTGGCACAGTTCATGTTGATAACGTGGCAGTGAAGTAGTGAAAAAAGTGAAAATTGTGATATATAAAACTTACCATTCCTTCCCACTTTGTTAGGCTTAATAGGTCTAAGTTAGAAAAGCAAAAACTATGTAGGCCTAGGTTAAAGCTAACTTAGTTAATGAAGTTGACTACGGTAGGACCCAATGTTCAGGGCAGTTTAAATAGGCTAACTGCCACTGGCAAACTAAATTAAGGCGTACACTTGTTGTCCAAGCCTAATTTACGTTAGCACCAGCCAAGTTAGCTACCCTATGATAGCCCATTAAATTAGGTTCCAACTTAGACATAGGCCTACTTAAGAATAATCCAAATTTAACTGAAGGCCTACTTTACAAGTTAACTCTAGGCTGTCTGCTTGTGAGGTAGCCCCTGTATCATTGGAAACTAGCCTAGGCTTAGACTCAAGATGTAGGCCTTTTTGCCCTGGCCAGTTAGACCCAAGGTAAATAATGTCACGCGTTTAATTTGTCATTTATGTCTATCCGTACTTAAGTTGAGACTAGGGAGAAATCAGACTAGGCCTAACTTAAAAGTTCTCAAGGTCCTGAGGCCATGACACGTTTCCTTAACATATTTCTAGGTTAGCTTTGAAAACTTCTATGAACTAACTTTATTGGTGAAACATACAGACTGATTAAAAGTATAGTTAATGACAAACAGATGAATAGGGACTTGGCTATCATTTTAGTCCCTCGCATTTTAGCCTTTGGCTAGCCTTACTGAAAGATTAAAAATCAGGCCCTTCAATATTCTGATCTCAAACCCAAGGAAGACTCGGTTCACGTTAGCTTATCTAGCCTAGGCATTTAGATATCTAATCCTCTTACTAGAGTTTTGTCCTTGTTCCTTTAAATATAGCCTGCATTAATACAGTGCAGTAGGCTAATTTGGCAAAATTATGGGCTAGATTAAACTGGTAACGTGAAAGTGTATTCAGTAGGCTTAAGAGATGGTAAATTTCATATGTAATTATTGTTAATTTGTGGCCAAAGTTACATAAGGTACAGTAACTAGCTAGGTAGGGCCTACTAGGCCTCATTCTTCTTTATGTAGACCACTGCTTGTAGCCCTTCAAATTTTGTAGAATTAGATCTAGGCTTATGAACTTTACATAGTGGAGTAGTAATTTGGCCTACTGCCTCGCGCTCTGCCAGTCAGCACTTCTAAAGCGAATCTTACTGCCTGTTTCCCGTAGAGTTTTACCTCGTTAAAGTGCAGCGGTACCTGATTAAATTATCCTCCTTAATCAGTGGGGGCCTTCCTTCCCCTTACATAGATAGGCCTCTATTTAAAATGGAAATGTAATGTTGAATTTATTGGAGTATTATAATTTACATTGCTACAAATATTTTTTCTGGGCTGCAGTTAGTTACCACTTTATTTTGAGTGGTTTTTTTTTATTCTTTTATGTATTTGGTTGGTTTAACATTAGTTTTAACCTGCAGGATTTCAAGATCTCAAACAAGGAATAACTACTTACCAGGTGTTAGCTCTCAATACTTTCATATAGGCTCTTACTGACAAATCCTATGTAGGCTATCTTGTGAGCTTAAATATGTCGTAATTTAAAGAAAAAAAAGCTTATTTTTAATAAACTTTGGCTCAATAAACTTGACTCTAGCACATTACTCTCGTAGGCTCCCATTAAGCTTGACCAAGTGAAAAAGAATCACTTATAACCATCGTCCTTTGATTTGGTTCAAAAAATTATTCAGACTTGTTTGTGCTGGTGACTTTAATTAAGACCAGTTGGTTGAAGTGTGTGACCGAATTAAGTAAGAATCGTTCGAACATGGTGACGTTCCCATCCCTGGAAATGGAATCTGTGAAGTGTTGATTCCTTAACGATCGTTTCTCATGATGGATACCAGCTGGAAAGAACGTGGCTAACCCTAAATATAGCATTGAGTAAGTACGATACCTAAATAATTAAGTTCGATAATTAACACTTATTATGTTGTATCCTATGTTTGCCTCTTAAATCGTATATATGGCTTAAATTAGGTGATACCGCTATGGCTTACTGCTTTCATTGACTATGGTACGGTATTTTGGTTCCAGGTACAGTAAGAATAGGGACTATCGTTCAGCACCATAATGAATGATCTTTGTTTGCATAACGACTTGTGGTTTGATTTTAGATTAATAACGAACACGTTGAACGTAATTTGTGAAGAACATTCCAGAACTCCAGATGACAAATGTGAGCCTAGAGGAAGGCTAGAATGTATTATCAAATAGGCCCATTTCCAGGAAAGTATACAGAAACCCGTTTTTAAGTAGGCCTAACCCGACAATCTGAAATTCCTCTAGGTCTAGTGGTATTTATAGGCCAGGACTTCGTAATTATTTTTAAACACTTAAAAACTTTAGGTTTTTCCAATGACCTTCAATATAGTACAGGAATTGGCCCGGGTTTGTATCGTAGCTGACAATGAGACTTAGTTTAAGCTAGTAGGCTATGTTGCAGTCCAAAACATAGGTCTACATAAGTTACAAGCAAACAGCACATTATTATTATTATTTATAATTTTTAGTGTGCAGTGATGCTATTGGTACTGTTTCGTGATAAAGTGTTTGCATAATTGTATTTTGTATGGTTAGGAAAGTGGTGAGGTAGTGCGAGACTTTTGATTTGTGGATCTAATTTTGTTTGGTTCTAATTTCGGCAGAAATTTCCTCGCAATTCATTTTCGTAAGGGAAGAATAGCTAAGTAAACTATAGTTGGCATGAGGTACCATACCCTCGCTCTTATTCCGTTTGTATCTGAGAGTCTGGTAGAATGACAGGTCGTGGGCGTGTCAGGGGGGCGCAGTGGGGTCCGTGTTGGGGAGGAAGGCCCCCCCCAGGCACCGTGCCAATGCCAAGAGGTTTTGTCGTTGTTCCCCTTTGTGCCATTGAAGAGCGAGTACGGTATTTGTCGCTTCTGTGTTCTATGTATAGCCTGGGTTTCAGTTCGCGAACTTCAGTTTCGATGGAAACCCAATTAGGGCATTAGAGCACGAGACACGTACAGGCGTTCACGTCTTTTCATGATTCACGTCTCTTCTGCTGTTCGTGGTGCGTGAAAGGGTTTTTACGTCGTCATTGCCGTCGTCGTCGTCGGTTTCCGGTTATTAAGAAGCGTTTGACGGTAGCGGAGCGTCAAGTTCTCGTTTGATCCCCGCGAGTCTGAGTTGCCATGACGCCAACGGCCTGCTCGTCTCTCAAAGAGCTTTCCTGCATCATTTCCTCTCTCGCGCCCTGTAGCTACGGAACTCGATAAAAGAGAATTGTCTCCTCTAAGGCTATACAAGCCTAATTCTGTGCCTATCAATATCAACATACCCTACAGTATATTTGTCATCCCAAATGTTGAGCCTACGTTTAAGTTCAGTAGGTAGGCCTATGTAGCCTTTAATTCTCGTGACTTTTTAAAGTCTCAGTTGTGCCAAAATATTTTCTTCAAACTAAAGGGTTCCAAATAGGCCTAATGCCAAAGATGAAATTTAGTCGTGCCACAATACTGTACGTAGGCTTATGCTCTAAAATAGCTGAGATTAAATTTCAAGATGTTTTGTTCAATAAATGAAACTAAACAAGTAGACTTTGTATCATTCAGCACAAATAGGCTTTGACTCATTCCTCAGAAATGAATTTAAAAGGTTATAATTCGTGAAAGGTCCTTTGAAACCCTTTTTTTTTTTTAGATGTTGACCCGTATCGGCCATGCATCGTGCTAAGGATTGAATGGTGTACAGCGTACATAATGTGCTTTAGTAATGCTTTAGGTGAAGGGCGTGAAAGGGAGAGCTTGGAGCCAGAGAGGCATGGAGGAATTGACATTATCCTTGTAAAGAAGAATAAATGAGAATACAAATCATCCACAAATCGATTTATCGAATCTTATGAAGAGCCATCCATAGCATGAGGGAAGGAAGGCGCTCACAAATGAAAGCGAGTGCGAGAGGAAGCTAACTGCCAGTTTAAAAGGCAGGTATGAATTAAGCAGCAGATGTGGGACTACCTACGAGCGAGCTGGGAGAACGAGGAGGAGGTTAGGAAAGAAGGGGACGAGGAATTAAAAATGAAGAACGTAGATCGAGAAAAATTCGAAAGAAAAGCTAAAATGAGAGAGAACGGCAAACTAAGATTAATATAGGCATGATAAGATTCAGAATGAACTTAATGCAAAATAAACACCCCAGTTTGTTATGACGGAACAAAACCTCTTTAAATCTGCATTTGGGATGACCAATGTAAGATACATTCTGGGAAGCCAAACTAGCGACTGGTTCTGATAGGTTCATTATGTATCGTATCGTACCTTAGCTTGTGTAACAACACGAAAGGTTGCCTTACGCAAGCCTAAAAAGCTTAAGGGCCAAATTAAATTAAATAAATAGTCCAATTGTTATTTTATGTTAAATTTTTAACACAAAAATGTAATATTTTATAATAAATACATTTATTCTATATAATAAATGGTTATTTGGACGGACATACGCACATTTCGTTGACGAGACATTAAATCGACACAATTAAACAAACCTAACCTAACCTAACCTAACCCCGCATAACTTGTCGATTAATGTCACGCCGAAAGATTTATTTACGTTAGACCCATTTGGGTTAGAAGCTAACGTACCTATGGTATTTTCGCTGGCTGCGGTACTACGAGTTTATGGAAATGAGTTATATAAGCGTTTCGTAATAGCTGTAAAGAATGTTTGGCTGAAATGAAAGCCTATGATATGAGACTTTGATTATACTTATGTATAAAATGTTAGAATGCTCCACAAAGTAAGATATAATAAAGGAGAGAGAGAGAGAGAGAGATTATATATATATATATATATATATATATATATATATATTATATATATATATATATATATTATATATTATAATAATAATAATAAATTTATATATATTATAATATATTTCGACTAGAAATACAGAGCTTTGCCAGAATAAAATTAGCATCGTGTAAGAAAATTTTCTAACGTCCCATAATAGGGACTATTTTAAGATGTAGAAAAAATGCAAGGAAGAACAGTTGAACATGGACCAGGTTCTCAACAAACCCCATGACGCGGCAAAGGTCTAGAAACAGATTTTTTTTTTCCTTAAACATCTTTTAGAGCTGCACAAATGTGGAAGATTGATCTCCATTTTTACGGCTGACGACCAAGTTGCTTCCAAACGTTTAATAGGGTTCGTATTAGGGGTTCTAGGTCACCAGAGAAGAACTTTCAGCCAGCCCCTCGTCTTTCCTCTATAATGATGGGTGGTTTTGTTGGTGAAGCGTGACAGAATCCTCTTGCAAAATACCCACTTGAAAAAAAAGATGAATCTGAAAAACTGGTATGTAGACCTATTTAGCAGATTTAATACATTCTTCGGTGGATAGCCAAATCAGCCTTAGCCATTCTCCACGTACGGTCCAGTTGGCCGGGTTGCATATGAGAGAGAATCGATGGCTTTCCTCCGTACCATGACTTCACCGTAACCGCGTATTTAAACAACGAAGAGCGCTTCGTCGTGACAAGCTGACATTATTTGTGATGTCTACAAACGTGGTGCGTGAAATAGACCTCGCATGATAAGCAAGGACTCTCTGACTTCATTTTGTGACCAGTGATGATCGATGACCGGTTTCTTATTTAGTTGGAAAAAAATTGCGGTGATGATGTGAGGTGTTCAATTTAATATTACGCGTCTCACTTCGACTTCATTTTGACTTTACGTAGGTGAATGGTGATACATTTCGAGCACCAACTGTACCACGCATCTTCCACTATTGTTTAATTTTCGATGTGACATGTTCAGATTCAATGTAAGCGTCGTTTTTCATGTTTTTCGACTGCAAGTTGGACCAATTTTCTTTGGTGGATATACTGTATACTGTGTATGTGTGTGTGTATATATATATATATTATATATATATATATATATATATATATATATATAAGCGTTCGTAGCTTAGTGGGTAACCGTTTCCTTTCAAGCGAAGTGAAGACACTGAGGTCGGGAGTTCGAACCCCGATGATGCTTATAATAATTACAAGAGTTAGAACAATGGACTACATTATTTGGCCTGAGCGCTGTCAGTCTTTGGTCCTCCTGAATAATTATATATATATATAATTTTTTTTTTAATGTAGGAAGGAGGGGGCAAGGGCGAGTGCTACAGCCCGCTCCATATAGGAAGTAGAGAGCCAAAATCAAGGTTTCTAAGGCCCATGATTCCATATATTATTTACCTATTTTTTTTATAAATTGTGAAAAGATCATATAGTGTGTAAAATGCATGTATGTAGTGAAGAATAGAGGGAGAAATACTGTATGTGTTTGAGAGCATGCTGGACTGCTCACAGGGTATATGAGACACGGAAAAAGATCAGCTGAAGAGGACAGTGACGCAAGAAATGGGAGTTCCAGCACTTGTCAGTAATCAGTAACCCGAAAGATATACATCAGGATCAGGAATAATAAAAGTGATTCTTAAAAGCGGTTTATTTTTATATCTGTGATCTCTATATGGCGAGAGACAGGGGGGGGGGTTTTGTTTTACCAAGTTGAGGCATCTTAGTATAGTGTAATATAATTACCAAGTCACCTTATCACCATTCATGAAGTGTCATACAAAAATGAAAATAAGATAAATCGCAATTACGTTTGCAAAATTACAATTACCAATACTGTACTTTACGCAACATTTTACCGTTCGCAAAGTAGAACAAAGTTATATTCTTGTTTCCTCCAATTTATATTTTGTTATGACTGTTTATAGACGCAATATGTAACAAATCCTGGCCCTAATCCGAAATTACCACCCATTCTACGCTGGCGTGTGCCCATCTTGACCCCATAATTTCGAGTGACGAAACCTCATGAATGAAAATTGAAATTCCCACTGTTTTGTAATTTCGAAGTTTCATGTGGGGAAACGTTGCCACTCAGTTTTAGTACGAATGTTTATGACCGAAAACGAGCTTTATGGGGTGACTTGGTAATTATATTGGACTATGATCTTAGTTCCAGTAATTACGGTACACCCAACAATTTTGCATTTTTGGATTTGGAGTTTTCGTCCCATTTTCTAAAAACTATAGAGGCCTATTACTTTTATGTATTGTTGGGAAAACATCCAACTCGGATATGTTGATAATACGAGGTAGTTACTCTATTTTATGTTAAAAATTTACAATAGTAGTCCCATTGGGGATTGTGTTTCGCTCTGTTGTAATTGGGTTGGACTGGGTTAATTTGGTGTGTGTGTGTGTGTGTGAGGAATTGTTTTACGTACAGTGGGTGGCGGAGTAGTAAGTGCAAATAGAAAACAAAGAATATTAATGTTGGAGGTAATGTCAAAAACAAAATTATGGTTCAGTAAGAGTAGAACATGTAAAAATATGACAAACAAATTATGAACAAGGCCTATAATAGGGTTCATAGCGACCTGAAAAGTCAGGGAAAATCGAGTTTTGCGAAATTTCAGGGAAAACAGAAAAAAAATTGGATGGTGGTCAGAGAATTAACATGACTGCAAAGAACGATCGGCTACGTAGCGGCAGACTGTTTCTATAATTTCCTTCACCAAAGATTCTGAAGTAGTAAGTTTTATGATAGAAGTCTGTGGAATCATCAACAGTCTGTAACGAAATGGCACTTAAAAATAAAGGAAAACAAGTGTGTGTGTGTGTGTGTGTGTGTGTGTGTGTGTGTGTGTGTGTGTGTGTGTGTGTAAAGGATGGAGAGGACGTTTAAAATACACAAAAAATGAAATTCGGTCAGGAAATCACTTGGCAAGATTCGCTATGACCCTATATCAGGAAGTTTAGGATTTGCAAGTTGCTTAATTACGCACAAAATAATGCTGTTGAACCCTTTCAAGCCCAGAGGGTTTCGTTAAGATTGAATAAAATCGTCTGTCGTTAGCCAGAACAAAGCAGTAAAGCACAACGATTGCCCTTAATTAAAGGGTTAAATATTAATTGAAGGGTTAACCTAATTGGTTAAATTTGTCATACGTGCTTTAGTTTATAAATGGAGTATATATATATATATATATATATATATATTATATATATATATATATATAATATTATATATATATGTAAAGAACGACGCTTGTGTAGAAGAGCGTTCCGCACAAGATGAGGGAGAACGAACAAATGAAAATGAGGTACCCCCCGGGATCATCTGATTGCCGGTCAGATATGCTATCCACTACAGAATCCCCTCAGGGCATTGGTTTCTGCTCGTATGTAGGAGAATTGCGACTTCTGATTGATCGAGGTCCATGGTGTAGTGGATAGCATATCTGACCGGCAATCGGATGATCTCGGGTTCGATTCCCGGGTGGTACCTCATTTTTCATTTGTTCGTTCTCCCTCCTCATCTTGTGCGGAACGCTCTTCTACACAAGCGTTGTTCTTTACATTAATTATACTGTGTTGTTGTTTGCAGTATATATATATATATATATATATATGCATGAACGCACACGACTTTGCGTAGTGCAAAATTAACCCACTAGGATTCGCCTACCATCTCTTGAATAGAAGGTGAGGGCGCTAGCCACTATGCTACGTGCAGAGATTTAATACGTAAACGCCTCCGGACGCGAAAGCGTTATGTTTCCTCGGACCATGAAAAATATCCGTCAGGTTGTATTAACTTTTCAAGAGGAGGTGGGTTTGAATCCTGGTGGGAGTACACACACACACGTCCGAGTACGTAGTTCAAACAGAAATGCTTGCTAATCCGAAGGACGTGGGTTCGATTCCCGGCTTGAAGGAGTTTCCTGTGGTTCTTCCTTCGTGAGGTCGTAATTTGAAATTCGAGTTTAATCGAAGTCAAAAGGAGCTTCATTTTGTGCGAATTCGTCTAAACTGTTGACAGAAGTAGAAAGAAAGATTCCCATAATAACGCTATTGAGATATTTTTATCATCAATTTTATTTAGTTGAACCTGAAGAAAGTGGTATAGTTCAGCGTTTTTGCTTTCTTATTAAAGTTTGACATTATGAAAGCAGAAGACAGTGACTTAACATTTTGAATTAAAAGGCTGAACCTCAATTATCTTCCTCACGCACTTCAGATAAGAAAAAATGTGATGAAATTTCTACCACTGCTCGCTTACAAAAGTTATATTTTCTGCACCGTAGACAACTTTGTTTTTCTATAGGCAGGCTTATACAACTCGCGAAGTATCATGAAGTACGTGGTATCGTTTTAAGCCTACTTCCCGTACCTTATACTAGGCTCTGTAAATCTAGATCGTCTGTAGCTTCGGGTAAGAGCTTATTGCAGAGAAATATTTTCGCACCCTTCCCTCGAGAGAATTTTATGGCCTACCATTACCATACCTACCTGCCGTGGTTTCTGCTCGTAGCCTTCGGCTCGTATATACCTTATAGGGGTCTTCCATACTTTGAATAGCTCCCTTCACCCGACCCCCCGCTAAAAAAAACCATTAAAGTAAGGATCATTTACTTCATGCAAAGTCTTCAATTGAATATTGAGTAAATTTGCGAAGCCTATGCGTAAAATAGCTAAACAAGATCCTGTTGTGGGCGTGTGGCTCTCATAATTAATGCTTATACTGTAATTAATTTGAACATAGGTTGATTGTACCGCCCCATTCGCCCTTTGCAGAACATGAAGCTCCTTGTTTTATTTAATAAGCAACCAATTTCCTGAATTTCCTTCCATAGTGATGCACATTGCTATGCAATTTGGCTTAGAAATGTAGGCTTGACTGTTGAAATGGGTCTCTCTTCTTTTTGATACTTTGCAACTTCACTTTCCTGTTAAGTTCAAAGAAATAATTTTATTCTCACCGATGATTCATTTCAATGCAAAGAAATTGTTTTCACTGATGAGAGATTTATTCTTAGGTTTAGAGAATTAAGCTAATGCGGTATTAATAGGTTTAATTAATTTTTTATTTATTGTAATTTGGCCTCTTGTCTCGTTACTATATAGCACTGTATTATAGGCGTACTCCATTGCCTTTTACCCATAAGGATACGTATAGCTAGATTTTGCGCTAAGTATAATTCAAGGCTAGACGTAGTCAAGAATATTTTTGAGACCCCCATGTCGTATGAATAAGTTGCCGAATCAGATTTAAATTCCTGGTTCGAACCCACACGCAAAATCCAGTTGAGCCCGGTTTTGGATGAATCGCATTTTAGAAGACACGAAAATTGCTTTCAAATAATTATCATTTGACTTCCAAGCAAATTATTATTATTTTCTCTCTCTCTCATCTTGGTTTTGCTTCTGCCCGAATTGTTTATTCTGACGATGGTCAAGCTTGTCACTCCACCTTAGACCTACAGTTTAACGTGGAATCCGAACCACGCCTCACCAGCAGCCCGTCGTCTTAACTACAAGGCTACCAGAGTACCCATTTATCTACCAACCACTTTCTTCTTCATTGTGTGGAAAGATGAACAGCTGGGTTTTGCTGCGCGCCGCCTGCCGTCACCGGGTCTCGATCCCAGGGCCGATGGATTCGTAGTCAGTGACGTTAACCACTACACCACCGAGGCACATTTTGTATTTTGGAGAAATACATAATTTCCTAATGAACAAAAACTAAAAAAAAATTCATGGCATGGATTAGGTGAGGTAAAGTTGCGTTTCTGACGTCCATATTTCTTTTTTCATTCTCTTGGCTGACTGGGTGCGTGTGAAGGGTGAGGGCATAGTGTGGAAAATCTGATTTCCTTTCTCAATTGCTGCTTCAACCCCTTTCCCTGCCTGAGAAGCATTCCATCACCTTGCCAGCGTGATGGCTTTGCGCGTACATGGTGTTAGACATGGCGAGTTTGTTTAATCCTTTTGCGACTTTTTTGACGATACCAAGTAGGCCTAGTTAATATACGATTAGCACCCAAGTAGGCCTAGTTGATATAATTAGCACAAATATATTATTATTGTTAGTTTATACAACCATACTCTCCAGTGTACCATTTTTCTGTGAGCATAACGTAGTTGTCAAGCTAGTTTATATATTCTCTTTGCTGTAAAATTTCCTTGCCTACTTTCTCAGGGTCAAGGTATTTTCTTCAACCTTTTTCCGTACCCACCTCTGGCGCGGAGGAGATCCTTATACTTTTCTATCCAGTTTTCTACTACTGCTAGAATAATTAAAAAATGCACTAGTTTAATAAATAACAGGAACATCCCCGAGTGGACCGAAAAGGCTTTGATTTTCCTCTTGTCCTTGTAACTCCTTGCGATTCCTTGTAACTCTCTCTCGTGTGTGTGTGTGTACGCGCGCGCACCCCCTTTTCATTTGTGTCCTGTCCCTGCCTGTTCCATTCTTTGCCATTATCTTCCCTGCCTCTTGATCCCTCGCCTTTCGCTCCTCTGAATCTTCCTTTCTGCGATCTCGTCGGTTGGTCGGCCTCATTCGTCTATATATGTGTGTGTGTGTGTGTGTGTGTCAGTCAACCGGATGAGAAGGACAGAATGATGAGGAGAATGCTGGTGCTGTGTACGGGTTTTCACATCCACACCTAGCCTACTCGTGTACGCGACCACTGGCCGCCGCTTGTAGGAAAATTCAGATATTTGTTATGTAGGCCTAGGCCTGCCTTAGGCTATTGACAGAAACCTACATGCGGGAGGATGAAGGCACTACTAGGCACTAATGTGTTTTTGAGTGTGGTTGCAGTTTAGATTAAACTGTTTTCAAACTAAATTGTGTTATTACTAATTCTGTCATTTGTGGTTCTAATGTTAAAATTTAATGGTGGACTTAACTCTGAAGACGTAATTGTACGCAAATTGTACGCGAATAAAATCCATTCGGTAGGCAGTTAGACGATATGACAAGTCTATGTCCATGTGGCTGGGGGAAAAAAAGGCTTTCCTTCACACATACGTATACATAGGGCCTTCTAGCACACATGGCATGCCTACATAAAAGTTGTATGTATAGACATTGAAATCCGCGTTCCTGGATGGATGTGTGCATGAACAGACCGGAATTGAGTGTGTGATATGAATGGAGAGAAGACTAGGCGTTGGAATATTGTCGGGGCTTTTCTGGAAAGGTCACACACAAATCCTATAGGCTAAAGAATTCAGGATGGAAGACGTTCCAAATGTCATCCACGTTCAATTGAAAGAAAGGAATGCATTAATTTGATGATACTCGTTCACTAAATTGAATTAAGGATTTCGATCTATACACCAAAATGTTCTCTTAACAATTAGTGGTTAAATCTGTGGTCGTGAGTCAGTACGAATAATGGGGGAACATGTTCGTTGCACTACCATCCATCTATACATTACGTCACTCCACCCAGACCTTAAGTTTTGATGAACGGTTTCACTCAGGACTAGCAATGGACTATAAGAAGTTGCAATTAATTGCTTGATGCGCTTTTCCCATTTAATAAACAAAATAAATAATAATAAGCAGTGTAGAATTTTGCATTAAAGGTAAGTAAGAAAGTATCGTTATCTTCAGGTAAAACGCTTAAATGATAGAATGGATATAATCCTATTCAAATAATATTGCCCCCCCCCCCCCCCCCCCCCCCCCCCCCCGAAATACGGCAGAGTTAAAGTTACATCGTTTTAAGGGCTACGCATATGATGATTCGGTAGTCTCTCTGTTAAAAAATTGTGATATGGTATATGGTATAGAAACAGGCTTTCATCCAACGAACACTATATCAGATATCAAGTGTTCCTTGAATAAAATTTACAAATCTTATGTGGTTAACGTTTAAAGTAGCGTAGTGATAGTTAAATCACAAGAATAAATTAGTCTTATTTTATTTTCTAAGATTATAACGGCGTTTATATAGATGGACTAGGCCTAACCTTATAAAATGTTTAAAAACAGATTCTGGTTCGTTCAGCTTCCCCTTGCATACACACTAATTTTACGTAGGTCTATATTCAGTCTTTCATTGAATGTACGAAGACGCTCGTACTCCAAACTAATTGAAGAAGGACTGCGATTGTGATGCGCACAACAGCAGCCAAATACAGTTGTGGTACTCGGAGGAACGGTACAGAAATAGCATTGGACGGTGCTCACACAGGTCCATCATCCGAGTGCTCAGCTCTGAATACACAAAGGGTCGTTCATCATTAAAGAAGCGACATTGAAGTGTACTGTAGTCTCGGTTACGAACGGTACCAGCACCTAATAACGAGTACCTCTTTTTGTGTTCGCACCCAAGAACCGTCGGTGTTGGGACTGGAGCCAAAATAGGTTATCGTCGTAGGTTCTCTCTCGTTTGCTTCATTAAACGCCAAGAATGCTCCTGGGCGAGTGAGACGCCATTGTGTAACGTCTTATCCGATGGCGGTCCTCGCTCATTACCTTGGGAACTGGGCCTACATTATGGTCTGCGGAAAGGAGCTTTTCTTGTAAGGCTTTTCTCCTGTCTTCGCTCTCCGTTGCCGCAGTCGGAGCCAGAATGGGAGGAATTAAGGGGATGCGGAGCTCTCAGGAGCTCGGAGACGAGACAATGGAGGAGAAAGAAGCAGCTTCGTGCAAACGAGAGAAGCAACTTGAGCGGAAAGGAAGCGTTCAAGAAGAAGAGATCGGTCGTCCTTCATTCTTCCCCGAGTCTTCTCCTCTCTTGAGGGAGGAGGGGGAAGGGGTAATTGTGTGTGTGTGTGTGCGTGTGTGCGTGCGCGCGGCCTCCCGCCCTCCCTTCGCCCGCGTGTGCGTGAGTGATACGCCCACTTGCACTGGGCAACTAGACGTGTGTGTGTGTGTGTGTGTGTGTGTGATGCTGTTTTGCGGGGTACGCTTTTCGTGCAACGGTACTTCAAAAAAAAATATATGAAAAAGGTACTCTCGTAAAACAAAGGTACGTTAGGTGAGAGCATGGATGGATGTCCAGAAGGTCACAAGCTTCGCCGGTCACTACTTACTACGTCACATGAATTACATTATTGGGTTTTTTGTTCTCACGGGTTGAATACTTTTGTTTTGACGCAACATTTAATACTTAGGGAAACAGAGCAGGCCTACTACCTATTCCGAGTAATTTTAACGATTCCAGGAATATTGCACGGAAACGTTTTTCAATACAAGGTTCAGAGTAAAGAAACTACGTTGGTCTTCAAACATAAATACTGTTTCACTTTGTCGGACAGATAGTCGCGATTTAAAGCCTTCGTGTGTTAAAAGTGGAAAGTCATTACCGTGTTGAAATAATTCACACACACACACCACACACACACACACACACACATATATATATATATATATATATATATATATATATATATATATATAGATGTAAACCCACAAGGAAAAAAAAAATGATTCCAAGACCTTTCGTGTATTCAGAAGTACACCTCGTCATTCCCTGACGAGGTGTACTTCTGAATACACGAAAGGCCTTGGAATCATTTTTCTTTTTCCTTGTGGATTTGCATCATTCATTCATTTCACGTGTTTAATTGTGAAATTCATCACACACACACACACACACACACAGTATGTGAGAGAGAGAGAGTGGGGGGGGGGTGTTAAGAGGATGTCTTACTGCTTAAAATATATGCAAAATGAAGCTTGCTGTCGTTGGTGAGATAAGCTGTTGTAGGTTTGTTGAATTTAAATGTTAAGTTTCCCGAGTTACTCTCCGTTTGTGCAGTATAATTCCTTATCATACATTCACTTCTTACCTAGTTATCCTCCTCTGAAGGCTTGTTTTTAATTAGCCTCTATAGTATAAACTTTCCGATAAGCTGATATAAAAAGAAACGTTCTTCGCTAAATACGGATTGAACATGAACCCCAAAATGGTTCAAAAGTGACCCCAAAATCTGAATGGGAGAGGTACATTTAAGTCTAAATGCAGTACTTGACGGAGAACAGAGATGAAGAAGCACCTGAATTTCCGACATTTTGCTGACAAGGTCATTTGCAGGGTAATAAATATCATTCAATTTATTGCGTATGGCTATCTTTACATTTTTTTTAATTAGCGCAACCCATTAAGCATTAAGTGACACAACAAAATTAACTTAGCATGACTACATTTACCATGAACTGAGTTTTACTCATGCGTGGCTCAGCTGAATTACAGTAGTGCTAGAAATGGTCTCCTTTGTTTTGTGATTGAATGCTACGCTGCAGTTTTAGAAGGTGCATCGCAATACAAGAACAGGCATACTCCAAAGGTTTGTTGTTCGTAATGTGGTGCAGCTCTTTTAGTGGTGTGAAGAGTACTGCAGTTAACTTCTTTCAAATGTCCTCAGACAATAATCTATTAGTGAGAGGTCAAATCATGGTGGCTGCGTATCTGTTGAAATGATGGTCACTGAAGAAATATTAAATGCGGGATGTGTCCTCCGTAATGCGTGGCAACTTCCATGGTCTTGCTGGCAGTAACTGTTAACTGTTGCCCCCACTGATTTACGTATTCATCAAATAGGGCGATACAGCGACTGTTTACTGCGACAATCTTCACACCACAACAGAGCTGCACCGCATCACGAACAACAAACCTTCAGGTGATTCCTGTCCGTGTATTGCGAAGCACGTTTAACAACATAACAGCGCCACATTCAATTACAAAACAAGAGAGATCATTTCTGGCATTGCTGTGATTCGGGTGAAGCATCGGTAAAACTCTGTTCATGGTAAACGCAATCATAAGTTAATTTTGTACAGTGTTATTTTAATGTTTAATGGGTTGCATTAATAAAAAGGTATCCTTAGAAGACCGTATGTTATTATTATTATAATAATAAAACTCTTCATTACTTTCTGTATTTTATATCTGAGCTGTATGCCTTTTCACCTCCCAACTCATTTGGGAAATGAGATTTTTGATAATGTATGTATGCATGCATGCTAAAACTACGCTTACGCTATATTTCTAGAAACACCTGCAAAAGGTTTTATGTAAAATCCTTAACATAGTCAGAGAGAGAGAGAGAGAGAGAGAGAGAGATAGGAGAGAGAGAGAGAGAGAGAGAGAGAGAGAGAGAGAGGAGAGAGAGAGAGAGTTGGGAAGTTGAATTTCGCAACTGCATGGGCGAGCTTTAGTTGACGAAGCACCTATAGATGTAGTGTGTGTTTGGTCAGCAAATACTGCGTGCGAGAGCGCTTCAAGAATATTTAGAATGCAATCAGTTCGAGCGGTTGAAGTCGGCGCTGAGAGACCGACTAGCGGTTAACTGAACCGCTTTCCCCCGCAATGGCAACTGACGCATATATATATATATATAATGTGTGTGTGTGTGTGTGTGACCCCCACCAGGCTTTGAACCCAGTAGCTTTTGAGTAGAAGAGGGCGCTACCACCAGGCTATGACAAACTAAAATGTAGTACAACCCTTGACCTTTGGTTTGCTTCCGCCCGAATTGTTCATTCTGACGAAGCTCAAGCTTTTCACTCCATCTTAGACCTACAGTTTAACGTGGAATCCGAACCCGCCCCACCAGCAGCCCAGCGCCTTAACCACTAGGCCACCCAGGGTACCCATTTATCTACCAACCACTTTCTTTGTGTGGAAGGATGGACAGCTGGGTTTTGCTGCGTGCCGCCTGCCGTCACCGGGTTTCGATCCCGGGGCCGATGGTGTCGTAGTCAGCAACGCTAACCACTACACCGAGGCGCACAGAGTCGAAATTTCAATACCCAAAGAAACGCACAACGCCTTCGCGTCAGAGGTATTTGCTGTACTGACCCCCTATACTTGAGGTGATGGCAACATTTCATTCAGATCTGTGTGCAACGGTGGGGACCCGTAGATGGAATATCATGCATGAACGCGCATGATTTTGCATAATGTATAATGCGTGTTCATGCACGATATTCCCTCTGCGGGTCCTAAGTTTTACGCTAGATTTGAATGAAATGGTGCTATTACCTCGAGTGCGCGGAGTCAGTACAGAAAAAGTCTTCGAACGCGAAAGCGTTGTATGTTCTCTCGGTTGTTGAAATATCCACCAGGTTGTACCAACTTTTACTTGGTCGTAGCGTGGTGGTAGCACCCTCGCCTTCTACTCAAGAGGTACTGGGTTCGAATCCTTGGAGGGGCTTTTTTATTCTGCAAAATCGTGCGTGTTCTTGCATGATGTTTCACACGCGCGCATGCACATTATATATATATATATATATTGTGTGTGTGTGTCCATGAATTCTTTAGAAATTCACTTCAATGAAATTTTTTGATATATATATATATAATAATTAGGATAGAAGTTGAATGCGATTAAATAATTGATGTGTTTGACAAAGTGTCGTCATGAGATGATTAAAAAGGAGTAAAAAAAGGAAAAAGTTGAAGGAACATCGAAATTGAAATTAAAATGATTCGTATACTTTTGATGGCGTTTAACCCGATAACTGTTTCCATTTGCGGTTCTAAGATCATGTAGTGATGTTGGTACAATCTTCTTTTCAAATTAGCGGCCTCACCTCTCTGCTTTTTATGACAGTCTCCGGTAAAGTCTCGTTCCGCCAAGGGTTCATTATAACAAAAACTGATCAAGACCCTTAGGATACCATTTATCCGAAAGGGCCTTCAGTCTTTATAAAATTACAAATCATACCATTTCTAAAGAAGCTAAATTGGCCACGGGGTGCGTATACTAAATTCCGTGTGGAGTAGAGGAGACCGTCGTAAAAAGCGGGGAGGTGAGGTCGCTGATTCGAAGAGAAGAGATTGTACCAACATCGTTACGATCTTAGAACCGGTAATGTCGGGTTAAACACCGTAAAAAGTATACTAATCGCGTTACTTTGGATGACGCTTATCTTGACTTCTTCTAAGGTTCCAAAGTTCGACGAAAGAAAAATTGAAATTTGAATTCAGAAAATGAAATTGAGGAATTGTCTTCGATATCCGAGAGTGAACGCGTTAAAGAAATGATTCTTAACTTACCACAAATATTTTTCCCTTCGGCCTATAATGTAGTTTATTCCAGTTGAGTCTCTGACAGGTCGTCAATGACGCCAGGCGAACATCTTCCCTAAGTGTCTCTGTTGTCTTCGACTTTCGTTTTTTACTCCTTTTAATTTTATCTGATGACGGCCGCTTTGTGAAGCGCAGAAATTATTTAATCGCGTGTCAGATTTTATTTCTATTATAGTTTTTTATCACTACAATTTATTTACGGTTGTTAATAATAATAATATTATTATTATTATTATTATTATTATTGCAGTTTAAAATGGGCGCGCTGATACCGCTTCTCTTCTCGTTTCTATAGGTTTATAATATACTTCGAAAAGGCCTCATTCTCGGTGAATTTGGTTACTTAGTAACAGTCGTTATGGGACTATACCCCACAGGCGTTTAATATTTCTCTCTCTTTGATTCTCTTAAAGGTGATTCAGTCCTTTATTTCGCATAAATTAAAATCTTTCGTTGGCGAAGGAAAAGTTTTCCCAGTAAACAGTTTTTGAATCGAGATGACACGTCCGTGTTGAATCCTTCAAATAAAAAATGTTTGACAGACTTTCTGCACATTCGCGAGTTCTTCATAGACGCACATTTCCTTATTGTAATGCGGGTGGAACGCATTCATCACCCGTAATTTGTACGAGCATCGAAGACATTCTTATCTATTTTTTTTTCACGATGAAGTTGCCTCAGACTTCCGTCATTATTCGCTTCGTGATACAGACCTCCGTTCTACGAGTATTTACTCTCTCCATCGTCGTAGACATTGCCTCTCATCGACTTCTATCTCACCTCATCAGTTTTATTTTTTTATTATTTTTACTATTTAAGGCGTATTCATACCCTGCAGGAACTATAATTTACGGTTCAAATTGTGAATACCGATTGGCCCCCCCTTCTGTTTACTCTTTAATAATTAACACGCAAAGTGTTAAAACGTCTTACATTAAATTAAATGTAAATTTAATGTTTAGCATAATTGGAATAATTAGTTACTTAGTAACGGAGACAGTTCAACGTATTTGGCTTATAAACGAATAAAATTTTATAAACGCCTGATTGATATATATATATATATATATAATATTATATATAATATATATATATATATATATATATATATGCATTTAACTGCAATGACCACGCAGTATATGAATAGAAACGACGTAAATAAGGAGCGTCTCTGCACACGGGGAAGAGAAATAACGAATAAATGAAATATATATATATATTTCGTTATCTCTCCTCCTCGTGTGCAGAAACGTTCCTTAATACTTATGTCGTTTCTATTCATATATATATATATATATATATATATAATATATATATATATTAATAATAATGCTAATCTTTATTGGCAAGAGATAATCCCATAAAAAGCACAATGTTCATCAAAGTAATAAACGATACAACTAATTAGTAAAAGAATAAGTTTAAAAAGTAAAGAATTAGAACTAAAAAAAGGATACACATAATGAAACGATTAATAATAAAATTGATAATAAAAATTACCCAAAGCTAATACTCGTACTAAAAAATATAAAATGAACGTGTAATTAAAATGATATTAATTGGAGTTATAGACAAATACTTTCATACCAAGAAGTCCGTAGTCTAGAAATCATAAAGCAGAACTAATGAATAGTTTGCGCAATTGGATCGTCTGAGTTTTGAATCCTTCGCATTAGACTGTATTGAGCGTGTGTTTTACTTCAGGGAGGCTCGAAACGTTGTGGTCAGCAAACATTTGAGAAGCTGAGCATCTTGGAGGTAACTTATGCAGCAGTCTGTTATAAAGCAAATTTAGGGTTCTGTAAGAAGCTTTTTTTTATAATTAACCGCCAGTTGGTGCTCATAGATATTAGTACAGAAAGTTATATATATATATATTGATAGTACAGTAGCTTAAAATTCATTAGGATCCAAATTAGCTAAACTTGCATCGTTGTTACTTAGATTTTACTTTTGGCTCATTTCGCTATGCATAATCCGATGTGGGAAGATTGGTGTTCTTTCTGTGTTTTGTGGTCGAATCTCATCCATTTATCAGTTAAGTTTAGTTTCGCTTTTATTTTCCAATTCTTTCTTTTGTTCGGTGGCATTTGTTTGGCGTTTCAAGTTGAGAAACTGTTTCGCTCTCCGCAAGGCCATTTCAGACGTGGTAAAGAAGGCTTGGCGAAGCTGTGGAGATCAGCGTTGGTGGAAACCACGGGTGGTTGAGAGAGAGAGAGAGAGAGAGAGAGAGAGAGAGAGAGAGAGAGAGAGAGAGAGAGAGAGAGAGAGAGAGAGAGAGCTCTCAAAAGTATTAAGTATTCGTAACAATGGGTCGTGGGGAACTTTGGTCGTGGGGTTTGAACGGGAAGGGAAATCTTTGGGAGTGTTCAGAGAGGGTGACCCTGTGATGTAAAACGGATTTTCTTCTCCCCCCCCCTCCTCCCCTTCCCCCTCCCTCCGTCTTTCTTCCTCCCCCGATCCCACACCTGGGGACGGGGGCGGGATTAACATTCTCTGCCACACACCCCACCCCCATTCTGGACCGCAGAATCGCATTAACTGTCACACACGTTTCTTCGTGGCCTCGCTCCGACCTCCATTGGGAAATTTGAGAGGACGGATGACCACGTTAAATCCCCTCCCTGTCCCCCTTCTAAAGGGGTTTAATGTTGGGGTTGCGGAGTTTAAGAAATTGGGGGAGGTATTTAAGAGCCTTATAATGCGTCCTCTAGTTTTCCTATCCCCCTTCCCAACTTGTCGTTAAATAGACAATTTTTTTTTCTGTTCGAGCTGTTTCCTGCGAATCTCTCAATTTTCTTCTTTTAATTATTTATTAGGAGTAAAATTATGGTCCGCCGCCGAACACTTTTCGAGTGGTAACATTCGGTTGGAATCTCTCACTTCAGAATGGTCGAGGAATTTAAGCCCGAAGATGTATGATGGATCGAAAGATTTTTAGATTTTGCATTTAAAATTTTCGTGTTGTGTGTCTGATAAAGGGATATAGGTTTCATTTGTCTTACTATAATATTCTCCATTATTGCACCTCACATTCTCGTGCTTTGCGGGAATAAACCATTTTTAGCCTGCTAAATATTTATTAAATATGCAGTATAAATCACTTCATTGGTCAGTTAATGTTAAATGTTATGTTAAATGAGAATGTGAAGTAAAGTTACGGCCACATAAATATTCATAGCAATTATGAGTATATTTCCATCCATATATATATAATATGGTGTTCTAAAAGTCCTGCCCCCAAAGGCTAATATCATGTATAATATTATGGAGCAGGACTTCTGGGACTGTACATACACTATATCCATAGCCATTTTGCTCTGATTTCGTGCTATCCTCTGCCCTAGGAGAAAATTAATATCCCATATTTTAATCTCGGAGTTATCATTATTATTTTTATATTAACTTAGGTTAACCTAACCTCAAACAAATAACCGTGTGAAATTCTGGGTGCAATATCATTCGAGTTATTGGAATTTCGAATTTTTGGATTAAAACCTTAACGCGGGTGAAGTTCGAAAAAATAATAATTGCTCAGTATAGGGTAACCCCCCCCCCCCCTCGCTTTCTTAAATTTTTTTAATGGGTTCCCATCCCCACCAGACATGGGGTAATAGTAATAGACTATTACAGGGTTTTTCAAGTAATAGATCATAATTTTTTGGCTGTAATAGTAATAGTTAATAGTCTATTACTTTTCTATTACAGTGGCAATGGACATATTGTGTGAACAAAGAACAAAAATGAACTAAATCTACTCTAAACTAAAATAAACATGTACGTGAACTAATATTGTGGCAAATTTTTTCTTCAATAAAGTAAAATTTATGAAGTCCTACAGTCTCTGAAATTGTAACGATTTGGTTGAAACAAATATTTGTTAACACACTGCTTCTAATTGCATTTAAATAGACATAAAAATCCTTTTCAAATGAGTGAAGTAATAGTAATAAATAATAGTAATAAATTACTAAGTAATAGTAATAGATGAAAAATAAAGTAATAGTAATAGAAGAAATCAAAAGTAATAGTAATAGAAACCCAGTATTAGACCCCCTTGTCTGATCCCCCACCCACCCCTACTCTAACGAAAGCATAAGTGATTAAAAATTTGAAAAAGTAAAAAATAATATCAGTCTCCGAGTTTTGACTGTTAGATTATCATCGACAAAAAAATTACACAAAAATCTCAGCTAAAGCTAAAAATCCGTCTCTCTATCTACCTATCTATCTAATATATATATATTACGGACAAATTATATATATATATATATATATATATATATATATATATATATATATAATTTGTCCGTATATTGATTTAGGGGATGAGTGCGGTTAGGCTAATGTTAATAATGTGCATATGTGGATTTGAACTTCACTTGCCATAATGGAAGTTAATCTTTAAACAAAACCCCAAATTTTTGATGTTTGTGATCTCTCTTAATAAGACGGAGGTGTAACGCTTAAATATAATCACATTTGCATACTACTGTCAAATGCCTCCCTTAATCGCGTGTAAAATGGATTCATCGCTCGCCAGTATGCCCCCCCCCCCCCCCCCCCCCCAAACCACCCCAAATAGAAATTTTATTTTGATTGGAAAAAGTATCGGGGCGTGACACACACTTGGAAAAAAAAATGCATTTAATTCATCTTTTAGTTAGACCTATGTCATCTATTAATTAAGTCCTAATTAGATTATACGCCGTGACATAATGTCTTTAGGTATTAAAAATGTATCGCTAAACGGGATTTAAAAATTAATTTAAGTTCTATTTATATTGAAAACGCTTATTATTATATATTAAGTAAAGAGCAAAGATTAATGATTAAAGGCCTTCGCCAAAATGAAAATCAGTGCATGAAAGCGCTTGTCATCTAATCGTTTCATTTGTTCACACATTTCTACATAGAGAGAGAGAGAGAGAGAGAGAGAGAGAGAGAGAGAGAGAGAGAGAGAGAGAGAGCCTCCGTTGACCTCCCACAGCGCTATCGTTAATCATAGAAATATTGAAGCAGTCATCATCGGCGAAACATTACATAATAATGAGCTTTTATGCAAATTCCTGTTTGTCGCTCTTCATTCGTGTGAGTGCGCGAATCGATCAATTGCTCGCGTATTCATTCCAAGTTTAAATTTGTATCCATTCTTTCGCTCTCCGTCGCTCCATTCATGGCATTAATAAAAAAGAAAGAATCCGGCTCGTGCGCATAATGTGTTGTTATTCAATATGCGCGTCGCTTCAACCATACAAGTTGGAAATAAATCAAATTTTTTATTTTTCGGGACCACGTGCCTCTTACCCCGTTATAAGGAATCGCCCGCTCCGCTCTTCGTCGTCGTCGTCATTTCATTCAGCTTTCTTCGCGCCCTCTTCCTTTCTGGAACAACTCGATTTTGGTTCGGCTGCCGCTGCCGCCGCCGTCGCCGATGCCGCGTTTTAGAGCCACCCACGTGGCCCGAAGGAGTAGTAGTAGTAGTAGTTGTAGTAGTATTAGTAATAGTATAATTCTAAATATATTAATAAAAATACCCCTCCGGTCTCCCCTCTAACCAGGGTCAGAGCGACCTTTTATCAAGTGCGGAGAGCGTAACCTCGATTTAAAGACCGTCTTCGGAGAGTGGAGAGGCGAGGCGAACACGGTCTAGAGACGCGCCGCTCCACCGCCTTCCCAATTCTAATTTATTCATGCCATATAATTTCATGGCAGATGCAAATAATGATATACGGACCGTCGGTTCGTTACGACCATTAACAGTTGTAAACTTTTTCATTCACTCATTTTTATTTATTTTAAGTCTTCTTGACGCTTCGTAACGGGATGTTTGTTTATGGGAATGCTTTATTAATTTTTTTTTAAGCGATAAATCGGGGGGAGGGGAGAATGGTTCTTTTTATTGCGGGGGGAGGAGGGGGGGAGCGTTGGATAAAAAGGATAATAAGCGCGTTTTGGTGTCGGGTTTGCGTCTTTATTCGTGAGACCTCGCGTTTACTTTTGTTTATTTGCCTCTAATCGTTTTACGAGTCTCGAGACTTCTTACTTATTTATGAAGTCGCGCGCGCGCCTTTTTTTTTTTTTTTTAATTTTTTTTTTATAACAGGATCATTTTTAATAAACAGGAATAAACATTTAACATGATCAAGTTGGAAGAAAGTGCATTTGAGATATAAGGAAGATGATGTGCGATATGACATTGCAATAAAATCACTGCATCAGTTTTATATACTATTTAGCGAAAAATTATTATTATTATTATTATAATTATTATTATAATTATTATTATAATTATTATTTAATTATTATTATTATTCTTATTCTTATTATTTAGATTGGTACCAGCGACTGCGTACGATGATTTCCTCGAGTAAGGCTTGATTGACGTCAGTTTGTGTGTACGGAGGCCACACATAATGACTCGGGGTAGAGGGGGGGGGGCATTGCTCAAAGTTCATTCGCGTTGACAGTCGAATGAAGGACGTAGAAAAGAATAGATTAAAGGCGACTGATAAGGAAGATAATAAATGCATTGGTTCGGCGGTAAGTTTAATAAACTGCTCGAAATGAGACCAAATTTCAGTTACTGTTTGGCGAGAGACGTTGCAACAATTTCGAGATGAAATTGCACTCTTTTTACTCGCTTAGATTCAGCCGCAGGCCCCCCAAAAAACAAAAGGTACCAATTACTCTTTGACAGAAGTAATATTTTCCTTTGTTCACGGATTAGAAATAGGCTAAAAAAGTGAAATCAGTGTTTACATTTTTTCCTCGTAATTGCTCATTTAAGCGCAAGTACAGGTTGATTCAATTAAAAGGCAACTCAGGAAAATATAATATTCTCTGGGTTGCGGTTTAATTGGATCACTCTGTATATGTATATATGATTGAAACCCACGAGGAAAAGGAAAAAATTATTACAAAGCTTTTCTTATTTTGCTGAATACATGAAAGGGCTTGGAACATTTTTTTTCTTTTTCCTTGTGGGTTGCATCATTCATTCATTCATTTCACCTGTTTAAGTGTGAAATATACAGTATTTATTTTTAGGAGGTCACGCTTCGAGTTGACTGGTAAACATGTCTCTGCATGTCGAGACAAGTTGACTGATAGGGTTGCGCTTCATTGTGTAGCGTCATTCCACTGTAGTAAGCCTACAAAGTTAAACGTGTTTTGTTTCGCGGCGATTTCTTTCATGTTACTCGTTTCTTTTTTACTGTGAAGGTGTTGCGCACCATGAATAGGCTCCACAGGCACAAACAATCAAAAAGGAATTTTACATTGAAGTTTTGAGACGTCTACGTGAAACAGTTCGGAGGAAACGGCCGCAGAAGTGGGAGTCCGGAGACTGGATGCTTCATCATGATAACGCGCCAATCTCACTCGTCGCAACTTGTCTAGCAATTTTTGGCCAAAAACTCTAACCCCCCAAGTACAGCAGCCTCCATATTCGCGGGATTTGGCTCCATGCGACTTTTTTTTTTTTGTTTCCGAAGCTCAAACGCTGAAAGGACACCGATTCGATGATGTTGAGACCATTAAAAGAAATTCAATGGGGCAGCTTTTGGCCATTCCGAAAAGTGTTTTCGAAAAATGTTTTCAACAGTGGCAGGATCGTTGGTCAAAGTGTGTGGCTTCAGAAGGAGCGTACTTTGAGGGAGATTAAGACCCAAACCCTGTAAGTACCATTTTTTTTTATGCAGGAAGGAGGAGCCAAGGGCAAATATTTTGTCTATAATCGCATCAGTTCAGATAATTTTTAAAGAAACCTCGTGACACACACACACACACACACACACACACACACGAGTGTATAAAAGAATTCCCTGTCCAATTACAAACCTTTATTTTCAGAGCTTTCGATAGGAACTTCTGCGATCGTCAGTGATTTCTAAAAGTTAAAAGTCGTTACAATATAATAGCGATAGGATAAATGATGCACCATACACGCATTAAAAATTGAGAATTAAGAACCATTAATTTGAATAAGCCAACTTACAAAAATACAAAATCAATATACATTATCTCAGGATATTTAGTATGGTAAACCAGGTGTATTCATTGATATATATACAGGGTGTCCGAGAATTATCTGTACAATTTTTGGCTGTTATTAAAAGTCAACCATGAAGTGTAGAAATTCCAGTGTTGTCCCATTTTACAGAGAAACTCATTAAGTTTTTGCTGATAACAAGTTTTGACAAATTTTTTCTTTTTTGTACGCGGGTGACAGACATTGATGATTTAAAAGCAAGAATCACAGCTGCTATTGAGCGAATTGATGTGGATATGCTGCAGCGTACATGGCAACATTTGGAATATCGATTGGATGTTTTGCGAATCACTGATGGTGCACATATCGAATGTTTGTAACAACGTTACTTTAATAAAAGAAACTTTTGAAAATACAGATTCTAAATAATCTTGTTTAAGAATTTTACGTGTGTTATCAAGAATTTTATTAAAAGAGGAAATTGTACAGATAATGTTCGGACACACTGGAATTTCTAAAAAACTTGTCAAAACTTGGTATCAGAAAAAACTTAATGAGATTCTCTCTAAAATGGGACAACACTGGAATTTCTACACTTCATGGTTGACTTTTAATAACAGCCAAAAATTGTACAGATAATTCTCAGACACCCTGTATGTATATATATATATATATATATATATATATATATATATATATATATATTAGTGGTGGACCGGATATCCGCATCATTTTTAACATCCGCATCCGCACTTCTGACTGCGGATATTATCTCTAATAAATTATGCAATTTACAATTAAATTAGCTTATAAAGTAGCTTATAAGGCCCAGTCATGCACATTTCATGTAAAGTATTAATTATTAATGAACAAACAAACATATAAACCTCAAAATATAAATACCTGGTAACATAGAAAACTGAATGAAACTTGTTTCATTCAATTTTCTGTGGCTGAAACTCTTGAGAAAGTTATTATTTTTATCATAATGAAAACATTAATATTAATTTTAATTCTTATGCATTGCCTCCCATAATAGTAATATCACGAAATTTGAAAAATTGTCATATATTCATAATTCTATATTATATTGATAGATTAACTAAATATCCGCATCCGCGGATATTGAAATTAAAATTCCGCAGATGTTGAAAAACTGACATCCGGTCCACCACTAATATATATATATATATATATATATATATATACCGTGCATGGAACAAGGAACTCTTCTGGGAAAATTAAATTCACTATAGTCCGAATAAGTAATGGTAAATGACAAACACTATAGTTTTTTCTTTTCCATGATGTTAGTCCGACCGTGGCCAACGGGTCACTCGCAAAGAGGTCCCAAAACTATAGCTTTCCTCACCAGCTCTCTGCAAAGCAGATAGGATCCAGCTTTGGGACAGGATCTAGTGGTTACAGCTACACCTAGCTTACTATATCCCGAACCTCAATATAAGCAAATGACTTGCTGCATTCGCGTCGGATTGAATACATCAAAGTAAAAGGGGGTAACTATTGTATTTTTATCCAAAAACCAAAACTTAAACCTTAACTAGCAAAATTGAGCGTCCACTTTTCAAGGCACATAACATGTCTGTTTCATGATGGGATTGAACTCAGAATGGTCCCCTGAGGTTCTTTCATGGTACACACAGACCGTGCATGGAACAAGGAACTCTTCTGGGAAAATTAAATCCACATCATGAAAAAAAAAAACTATAGTGTTTGTCATTTACCCTTACTTATTCGGACTATAGTGTGTATATATATAATATATATATATATATATATAGGTGCTACTATAGCGTGCGGTCTACAAAGATATCTTTAGTCTAAAAAAGAATTTGTGCTGACCCGATCTGACTTGAATTTGTGCTGACCCGATCTGACTTGAATTTGTGCTGACCCGATCTGACTTGAATTTGTGCTGACCCGATCTGACTTGAATTTGTGCTGACCCGATCTGACTTGAATTTGTGCTGACCCGATCTGACTTGAATTTGTGCTGACCCGATCTGACTTGAATTTGTGCTGACCCGATCTGACTTGAATTTGTGCTGACCCGATCTGACTTGAATTTGTGCTGACCCGATCTGACTTGAATTTGTGCTGACCCGATCTGACTTGAATTTGTGCTGACCCGATCTGACTTGAATTTGTGCTGACCCGATCTGACTTGAATTTGTGCTGACCCGATCTGACTTGAATTTGTGCTGACCCGATCTGACTTGAATTTGTGCTGACCCGATCTGACTTGAATTTGTGCTGACCCAATCTGACTTGACCTGAAATGACGACTTTATCTTTGGGAACGAATGTGAGGTCAAGGCGGACTATAAATGGGAGAATAATGAAGACAAATATTAGTTCAATTACATTAAAACAAAATATTTAAAGGACAAATAAAACAAGCAATTCATTCTATGGATATAATGCCCGGTTAGGTCAACTGTATGCCTTTGACAATTGGTTAGGTTAAGTTGTGATATTTTCGTTCGGTTTAATGAAAATATCACAACTTAACCAATCGTCAACGGCATACAGTTGACCTAACCGGGCATTCAATTAACCTTAACGGGCATTATATCCCATAGAATGAATTGTTGTTTTATTTGTCCTCTAAATTTTTTGTTTTAATATAATTGAATTTGTAAATATGTTGTAGACCGCACGCTATAGTGTGTATATATATATATATATATATATATATATATATATCAGATGATTTTTTCACTTTGTGAAAATGATACTAATTTTATTTTTATTCCGTAATAATTAAATCCTTATTATTTTCCAACTTAATTCCATTGGTAGAGTGGAGCAGTAAATGATTTGCCTGATTGATCAGATGAATCACTCGGATTTGGGCGACTCGTTCACGAAATGGCATCACATTTAAACTTAGTTACTTGAATTTAGTAAAATGTATGAAATTTCACGCGACTCTTCTCGAGTAAGCTCGTGTGTAATAGGAGTAAAATTATACTGTTGGGATTATATTATTGGATTGTAAATAACTTGGGAGAACTTTGTATTTGAACGGAATCCGAATTAATTATGACGCGAGAACGGACGGAGCTTCGGACAACCTTAAAAAATTCACTCTTATTCGTTATCGATTGAACGGTAATTTTTTTTTCCCCTTTAATAATTTAAAATAAGCGAATATAAGGGAGCGTTTATTTATTTTAGTTTTGTAAACGTGTCATTGGAGTAGTCACTTTTTTTTTAGCTAAAAAATTCAAATAGTTTTGCAGCCCCCCCTTCCCCCTACGTCTTAGAAGGGGTAGGGGACATTGTGTTGGATGTCATTGCGGGGAAGAGATGCGAGTCCCCCCCCCCCCCCATGTCCCCTTTTGGTGGAGGAAGTTGCTGCATGAGGAGTTCGTGTTGCGGAGAAGGCGGTGTGTGTGTGTGTTCGGGGGTTGTCCTTGTGGACCTGAAATCTATTCACGCAGTCACACATTCCCATCCTAAGTGTGTCTCACTTCCAATTCACTCGTTTCAGTCTGTGAGGCCTTCTTCGAACGGGGTTTTATACGTGGTACTGCGCTCGTTAGATCAATGTTTGGATGGGGGGCGCCCTATGTGTACACGAAAGGCCTACTTGGCATGTATTTAGCTTCGCTTAATTAGGTTCAGCCAGCAGTCTGTCTGTCGAATGTGCGGCGTAGCCAAGCGGTAGCTATTGAATTGTTGTGTGTGCGAGTTCTGTGTCGGATATGTGCGCTCCCGCTTATGTAAGTGTTAGATGGGCGTGTGTACGCGGAGAGGCACGGATGGTGAAGGAGTGTCACAAATGATGGGCCAGAAAGAAGAGGGCGGCGATTCGCCTCGCTGCCTTTCATGCACCCCGGTTTTCTCCCCGCCTCTTATCGCATGCCTTCTACAACACACACACACACACACACACGTATCTTCACATAAGCGAGGTACCGACTTTTTTAAGTAAATATGTGGTATCTAAAAATTAATTAACCAAATTTAATTCAACCTAACCTAACCTTAAAGCTATCGAACCGAAAAGGGCGTGATAAGTGCTTCAGGCACAATTAAAGGCTCGAAGGTTAAGTTATTAAATAATGAGGTACTCGTTAATCTAGTCTAGCAACCTAACCTAGCGTCACCTAACCTAGTTAGGACGAACATATTTTTTTTTACGATTATAAAAGGGTTTCTAGATTTTTTCACAAATTTTGTAATGTTCTGAGGTACCAAAAGTGTTACCTCACAGCAAAAATTATCACACTACATCTGTGAATTATCGCACACTCGACCTCACTTATGTCTAGTTACACACACACACACACACACACGTACACACGTTGTCGGTCCGTGTGCGCTAACCTAAGCTTGGAGTCATTGGAGCTAATAAATTATTATGGGTCCTCCTCCTCCTCTTGCCATAAGAAATGTCGATGAAGTTAAATGTCATCGAAAAGCATGAGTCCTTGTATTCCCAATCTCGGTGGACCCCTTTACCAATTATTATTATTATTATTATTATTATTAATGATATTATTATTATTATTATTATTATTATTATTATTATTGAGAGGGTAGAGTGAGATATGTGATTTGAGAGTCGTATTGGAGAAAAGAATTGTCGTGTATGTTATTGCATGTCGGTCCTTCTTGAAAGTTGTTAATATATCTATTTATTTTTGCGGTGAATCGTTGTCCTGTTCCTTCATTCCGTCTGTAGGTAGACACACTTCGCTTCTTTCACGTTTCGGCACAATTTGGCGTCACACTCTCTATGCACTTTGACGCCGAAGTTAACATTATGAATTTGTTATTGGAGAAAATAGACCCTTAAACTTGGTAGTAAATAAGGTATATACGGTATATATATTATATATATATATATATATGTATATGTGTGTGTGTTTGTGCGTGCGTGTGCGCGCGCGCATGTAATTGTGTACGAGTCGTGTGACCTAGAAC
>JAJOZX010010757.1:0-30000 GCA_023014485.1 Bathynomus jamesi | reverse complement strand
GTATTCAAGCGCAAGGCGGTCATTTTGAGCACTTCCTTTAAAGGTAAGGCGGATACGTGCTGGAACACACAACGGACTGTAACTCGGAAACAGCGATTTCGGGCATATGTTTATATAAGCTTTTAAAATTGTTTTCAGGTCCTGAATCCATCGTGAAAGTGCGTCCCACATGTTATGAGACACCCTGTATATATATATATATACCTATATATACAAAACCACAGGCAAAAGGAAAAGGAAACACGAAGTCCGAGAGCTTTCGTGATATATGATATTTACATCTTCAGGGACAAGAAAGAATATATCACGAAAGCGCTCGGACTTCGTGTTTCCTTTTCCTTTTCCCTGTGGTTCTTTGCTTATTAAAAAGATCACGTGTTGTTCTGTGATTTTATTATATATATATATATATATATATATATATATTATATATATTATATATATATTATATATATATATATCCCCGCAAGGGGTTCTAAGCTCGTGCTCTTGAGTGCTCTTTGTGCTCGTTTGTACGTGCTTGTTCCTGGAGGTTTCACGTGCGCCCTCCCGGCCCTAGCACCCAAGGATGATGGGGCTCGACCCTGCAGTCCTTGTCATCCTTGGTCTTTTTCCACTTCGACTGTCCCCTCCACCCTTTCTTTTTCCTCTGTCTTTCCTCTCACTTTTTCTTTGTTTTTCCGCTGAGATATGCCCTTTAAATAGAGGCGAATCGGTTCTTCCTGAATTAAAAAAAATAATATATATATATATATATATATATATATATATATATATATATATATATATATATACCTTCGTAACCTTTGGTTAGCTTCCGCCCGAATTGTTCATTCTGACGAAGGTCAAGCTTTTCACTCCACCTTAGACCTACAGTTTAACGTGGAATCCGAACCACGCCCCATCAGCAGCCGAGCGTCTTAACCACTTGGCCACCTAAGGTACCCATTTATCTACCAACCACTTTTTTTTTTTTGTGTGGAAGGATGAACAGCTGGGTTTTGCTGCGCGCCGGCTGCCGTCGGGTCTCGAACCCGGGCCGATGGATTCGTAGTCAGCGACGCTAACCACTACACCACCAAGGCGCATTATTATATATACACCCACATATATATATATATATATATATATATATATATATATATATAAAGTGTGTAAATGAGTAAAAACACATTCATAAATGTATTACAATAAATAGCCTAATTAAACATGTGCTGAAGGTACTTGGCATGGCATACTTATAATTTCAAAAAATACATAGAAATATCAAACCTATGATTTTATTTCGGGGGAGGGGAGGGGGCTGAAACTCCCGTAGCCCCACTGTCGACGTCCTTGTACACAACACACACACACTGCCTCGGTGGTGTAGTGGATAGCGTCGCTGATTACACTGGATGAGAAAAATAATTTTTTTTTTTGTAACATGAACAAAAATGGGTGGATCTTATAGGTTTTTTACCGCTGAGTTAAAAAATGAGCTCAAAATTTGCCTGTTACCCACCAATATTGAGTGAATCGAAAATGAAACTTGGACTAATTTATAGACGAAATAGTAATATCAAAGTAGAAAATGCGTATTGAACTCGCCTAAAATGTAGCTACTGATGATTTAAGCTTGTCTCACTGACAAATGAAAGTCAACAGTGAATTGCGGCAACTTATAAGCTGAGGAGGAGCGAGGGGCAAACCCCGCCCCCTTCCTATTCTGACTCAAATCCTAAGTAATGTAAATTCGCGCGTCACTCTAAAACTGCGGGTGATAGAAAAATTCCGTTTTCATTTCCGTAATTAACGTAAAAAATTACACATAGTTCAACTAAAAATATCTCTGGGACAAAAACTTTGTTGACCAGCGCTACGAATCCATCGGCCCCGGGATCGAGACCCAGTGACGGCGGGTGACGCGCGACAAAACGCGGATGTTCATCCTTCTACGCAATAAAGAATGTTTGGTAGACGAATGGGTACCCTGGATGGCCTAGTGGTTAAGAAACTGGGCTACTGGTGGGGCGTGGTTCGGATTCCACGTTAAACTGTAGGTCTAAGGTGGAGTGAAAAGCTCGATCTTCGTTACAATGAACAATTCGGGCGGAAGCGAAACCGAGGTAAACCAAGGTTATATTTTGTCCCAAAATATTTGATCAGCTTTTTAACCTGACCAACGAAACCACAATTCCGAGGATAACTAAGTAAAACAGAAGTAATATTAAACGTTTTTTATTGTCCTTAAAATGAGAGGTAGTTTATTTAGATAGGATGAATTGTCTCTACAAATTCAACTTGAACGGTAGTTGTTAACAAATAAAGTTGATGAAGAGAGTAATTAGAGACTTAGCTGAACATTGAAGAAGTTTACGATGAACCAAAACAAACTGATTAAAACATTAACGCTGCAGTTGTTCAGTGTGTCCTCCATTATTATTTACTATTTCGCGTATAATACATAAAAATGGAGGGTGGGAGTTAGTGAAAAAATGATTTTCACCGAATAATATGACTAAATGTCCTACAAATCTGCGTCCAAAACTTCACCAATGAACTCTCAACGTATACATACATATCATACATAGCCATATAAGGACGCGGACGAACTTTTCTCCTCAGCTGTACGCTGTAAGGCGTGTATGATTGTCTCGCCAGAAAATCAAATTCGGTTGTAAATGTTGGATGCGAGAAATCGATGGTGGTCTGCCTAATATGAGAATGTCTAGTTAAGAATTGATCCTCTGGGGGATCTGAAGGGTGTTTATATGCAAATAGTTTTGACTCGTTCATGTTTACATCCTTTACAAGGTTCACAGTAAAATATTTTCATCGTATTAGTTTATATGGTAACAAATTTAGCTGCAGTTCGGCAAGACTTCCTAGCCGGTAAATATATATATATATATATTATATATATATATATATATATAATATATATATATTATATATATATATAAAATTATTTCACGAAAGTACACGTGAAAAATATTTATGATGAATAAAACCACGAAGGAAAGGAAACAGAATGGTGCTCAAGCGCTTTCGTCTAATGACATCCTCAGGATGTTCCTGAGGATGTCATTAGACAAAGCGCTTGAGCACCTTCTGTGTTTTCCTTTCCTTTGGGTTTTATTCATTTATATATATATATTATATATATATATATATATATATATATATATATATATATTATATATAAAATGTTAATGGCTCTCACAAATGAGTTTATGCTGACACAGGAGATAACAGAAAATACCAGAAAGAATAACTGCCTGGATCTGGTATTCACGAATAACACGAACTTGATTGCTGATATAAAAATAACCCCAACCATTACCTATCTCAGACCACAACTTAATCGAGATATCAACAAATATGACGACAGCATTAAAAGAATACACATATTGTGGAAAGAAGTAAATTCGGGGCCTTTAACTTAAACTCGAAGACTATAAATTGGGAAGCAATCAGATCGCACATGGCCCAAATAGAATGGAGAACAATTTTCGAGAATAAAACAACTGAAGAAATGCTAACAACCTTGGAGGAAAAAACGCTGAGAATTTTAGAAAAATATGCTCCGAAATCACAGCCAAAAGGAAAGAGGAGCTGGCTAGAGAGGCAAAAGAGAAGACTATTCCGCAAAAGAAAGAGAGTGGAGGCGAAGTTAGGTAACTGCGGAGATAATGACAGGAAAGCGATAAAAGAAAGACTGGAGGGTATCGATAGGGAAATACAAGCCCTGATTAAGGACCATACAGAGAGGGAAGAGGAAAAGGCGGTAGAAGCAATAAAGGAAAATCCAAAATACTTCAATAGCTATGCAAAAAGGAAGACAAAAACGCGCGCCGCTATTGGGCCCTTAAGGACGGGAAATAATGAACTAACGACGATCCAAAGAAATATCTGATACATTGAGAGCTCAATATGAATCAGTTTTCAGTACCCCAAAAAGTGACAAAGCAATACCTGACATAAATACATTCTTTGAAGAGGAATTGCAAGGAGAGTACATAACAGACTTTGATTTTACACCAGAAGATGTAGCGAGAGCTATAGGACAAATGAAACCACATTCAGCTGCAGGTCCGGACAATTGGAACGCATTATTGATTAAAAACTGTAAAAATGAAATAGCTACACCTTTATACTGGATATGGAGAAGATCCCTAGACACTGGGGAAATACTGAGCATCTTGAAAAGAGCAAACATTGTCCCTATATATAAGGAGGGGACAGATCTCAAGCAAAGAACTATAGACCAGTGTTATTGACGTCCCACCTCACCAAAGTATTTGAAAGAATAGTTAGAGAGAAAATTTATGATTTCCTGGAGACACGGGAAAGATTCAACGAAAATCAGCATGGATTCCGATCAGGTAGATCATGCCTATGACAACTAATAGAGCACTACAACAATATCCTAGATGCATTGGAAGGCAATGACAACTACGATACACAGATTTTGCTAAAGCTTTCGATAAATGTGACCATGGTATAATAGGACATAAAATTAAATATATGGGAATAACAGGCAAAGTGGGAAATGGATCTGCAACTTCCTTAGAGATCGTCTGCAGGTCGTCAAAATTCAAGGTATATCATCATCAGAATCGGAAGTACGCAGCTCAGCACCACAAGGGACAGTACTGGCCCCACTCCTGTTCATAATCATGTTAACAGACATACTGTAGACAGCGGAGTAAACAGCAACAGTATATTAACATCCTTTGCAGACGATACAAAGATCAGCAGAAAAATCAGCGATGTACATGACGTGGAGGCCTTGCAGAGGGACACGAACAAAATATACAAATGGTCAGAAGACAACAACATGTCATTCAACGCCGAGAAATTTCAGCTCTTGAGATATGGTAGAAAAGAAGAACTTAAACAGACTGCATATTATGCTCCAGATAGACAGGAAATTCAGAGAAGCACGAAAGCGATTGATCTCAGGATGATAATGACAGATGATGCGAAATTCGAAACACAAAATCAGATAGCTATAAATAAAGCAAAAAGAGTTGCCGGACAGGTACTAAGAATGTTCAAGAGAAGGGACAGGACAGTAATGATTCCCCTGCTAAAAACACTGATTATACCAAAACTTGAATACTGCTCAGTTTTGACGTTCCCATATAAAAGGAAGAAACTAATAAACTAGAAGAAACGCAAAGGCATTTCACAGCCAAGATTGATGGCTGCAAAGAACTCAACTACAGGGAAAGACTTCGTAAACTAAATCTGTACTCACTGGAAAGAAGAAGAAGAGAGGTACATCATAATCTACATATGGAAAATGATCGAAACTGGTACCAAACCTAAGACTAAACCCAATTACCATTCAAACAACACTGGAAAATAGGAAAGGCAGAATGTGTAGTGTTCCCAAATTAAAGGCCCGACAAGGGACCTCCTCAACCCTGAAGGAAAATAGCTTGGTTGTCAGGGGGCCAAGACTTTTCAACCAGCTTCCTAAGTACTTCAGAAACGTAACGGGGGTCAAAGTTGAAGTCTTCAAGAAAAGACTGGATGCCTGGCTCAGGACAGTACCAGATGAGCCGGGCGTGCCTGGCTATGTACGGTGGAGAGCGCAAGAAAGCAACTCGCTCCTCCACCAGGCCAGACCTAGAGGCGGGGCCACCAGCTTGACCTCCGTGTGAAGAGAGACCAACGCACGAAACAACATAAGGTTCATAAGGTATATAAAATAATTGTGGGTGTGTGTGTGTGTAAACGTATTACATCAGAGTGGGTAAACAAAAAACCCAAGCCACCTGCTTTATCTGGGTTAAAAAACCAAAAAAAAAAAACCGTATATTTTTGGGGTTTACAAAACAGACCGTATGGAGTCTATGGACTTGTCAGAGAACATGAAATTTAAGAAATCGTGTTTCAAGTGTAAGTTATTTCGTCTTCGTTATACAGTATCTTCGTTCCAGTGTATTATATTTTCGAGTATTGATATCTTCAGTAAGGAGTTAATTGCTGTTCACAGTGACTGGTATTTCGTTATCATTAATAATAATAATAATAATAATTGTTTGTGCGTATTATGGCCATTTTAGATTTTATAAGGTTTGTGTGCGTGATTTACGGAAGGACGTAAATTGTGAAAGCTTTTTACCACGTTCAGCCCTTCAAAACATTATTCCATTAAAAATATTTTCTCCCGCATGAAACGGGTTAACTCCCGAGGAAAAGGCGTATGAGAATCTTTTTTCGTAATGTCACGTAAGATCTCCCGTAGCTCGCTCGTTTGGAGGTTGAACTTAGACTGCGAAGATCCAGGTTCGACTCTCACCGCCCGAACCGTGATTGGAAATTGGGCCGGCCATTTATTCAATGATTGCTCGGGCAATCACTCCGATCCCGACTCCTTCCATTGGGGGAAAAATGGGTTCCGAATGTTACCCGTTTGTAAATATTTATTTCCGGATGAAATCTCGTAAATGTCGATGCGAAGCATCATTTCTTCAATAAAATTTGAGTCGCGTGAAATATTATGATAGATTAATTTGACTAGGGTCATTAGCGGAATTTATTCGTACGAGATACCCATTAATACCCATTTTATCAATTTTTCTGTATAAATTACTTTTGTACAAAAAGGAGGAAAACCTTATTACTGTTTTACGAAAAACACGCCAAATCCGTAACATCCATATAGTATTCAGCAAAATTTGAATAGTGAACCTTTATTGCATTTTAATATATACTGAATACATTCAAATATTATACCAAGATTCTCTACAATTTTCATCGCTGTCCCGTAAAGAAATAATTCTACTTATTAGTCATTCTTGTCTAATATTTCTGTTTAAATATTTCAAAAGAATGGCGGATGATTGTTCCCATGTATCAAGGAGTAAAATTAAAGAGAAAGCCGCAAGAATCACTCGCGTTTCTGAGGTACAGACAAACGATTTGCGACTCTGAATTTTCCCCGAACCTGGATTAAATTCTCTTCTCAAGCTAAACAATGGCAGTTTACCGGGGTTCAGGATTAAATTTCCCGTAATATATATATATATAAAGTAAAGAGCACTGTATGAAGATTTCCATCCGTGAACCCTTGCAAATGGATTAGATGGTGTGCTAGAGAGCGGAACGCACCGCGGTACTGCAAGGACGGTGAAGCTGCACCCAAAGGTTCAGGGGTTAGAACCCCTTATTTAGTGCTATTCATATTGCTCCCTTCCCCTCCTTTTCAACTCGTTCACTGGACGTTTATTTAAATAACGAACGAAGTCGTTCGTTATTTAAATGAATCCTGTATTCCATCCCAGTTCGAATCATGCTCACATTAATTAGTACTGCAGACGTAACCCTTCACATTTTTTCCCATTCATATTCATTCTACCTCCCTCGATTTTACCATGGAGAACTATCGGATAGTACCTTAAGTAAAATTAAGTGTATGCATGCTGTATAAAATAGAGTAACAGTGGTTGGACTAATATTTTCTCGCCCGTATCCTTTTATTCGTACTTCATAGTGTGTTAAGTGAGAGCTTAAACATTTTAGTTTCTTGCTATATTACATAGCATTTAGTGGAACGACAATCTCATCCTTCGTAAAAAGTGAACCATTTGCTCGGATTGCACTTTTACTAAAACTAATAATACGTTAAATGTTCTATGGCTTCTCTGTGTCAATAAGCGACTAGATGAACTTTATGAAATGTTCAAACAAATGGGTTTGATTGGCAAACAAATTTTAAGGACTTTTAAAATTGACAGTTTTACCTTCAAAGATCAAGAAATATAACACTTTACGAGACACACACACACACACACACACACACACACACTGGCATTCAAAAGTCTGCGTCCACCTCAGTTTTAGACAATTTCTAGAAAGTAATACAACTCTGAGAAAGTATGTCCGCTATATTAAGGTATTTTCTTTTACAAGAAATGGTAGTTCACGTATTCTATTACATGTGTAAGTAATGTAGCTTTTATTTTATAAGAAAGGACACATTGATGAAAATCGTCCTTTTTGGTCCTGTTACGTTTTTTTTCTTTGCAGTAAAATAACACCGATTTTAATCCAGGTAGTGGTGACAGACCATAGCCAAATGTTATTAATCCTCAAAATAGTGTATTCATACAGTAATTTTAACAACTGGTCTATTATAACTGATAAAACCAATTAGTCAATGACATTGTAGCAATTTGATTAAAAAATAATTAATCATTTTCTCTATTCTCTCTTTAGAGGCCGTAATTGAACTGTCTAAGGAACTAAGTTTATCCCAGAGAGGACAAATAATTGCCCTTTCAAGAGAGGGAATGTCCCAACGCTAGATCTCGGCAAAAATTAACGTTTCAAAGGGGCCGTCCAAAGAACTATAAGCAGTAAATGCAAAAAACTTCACTTTTTCTACGTGAAGGTCAAAATATGATGATAAAAACCCACTCTAATAGACAGAGTTTATTTCCACAACAGTTTCGATGCCCACTGGCATCCTCCTCGGGTGGATACAGAAAAAAAACTTTTCTGTATCCACCCGAAGAGGATGCCAGTGGGCATCGAAACTGTTGTGGAAATAAACTCTTGTCTATTAGAGTGGGTTTTTATTAACTATATGCAGATATAAAGAACCTGGATCGTGCTCTTCAAAGACAAGATCTGGCAGACCTAAAGTGACTACTGATTCTGTGTGACCGAAAAGCCACAGCAACACAGATTCAGGCACAGTTGAATGAACAACGGGACTCTCCAATAAGTACAAGTACTATAAGTCATAAAAGCTGGTCTCCATGGCAGAGTTGCTGTGTCCAAACTACTACTGAGGAAACAAAGGCTAAAAGATTGTAGTGGGCAAGAGAATATCGAAATTTTACTGTAGACGACTGGAAAAAGTTCTTTTTACTAATAAATCAAAAGTGGAACTTTTTGGGTCTCATAGAAGAGTTTATGTTGGACGTAGAACCAACGAAAAACTGATAGATCCCTGCATAAAATATTCAGTAAAACATGGTGGAGGTAACATTCAAATTTGTGGTGGTTTCAGTTATTCTGGAGTTGGAGAGCTTCACAGAATCTCTTACTCTCTCACAAAAGAGAAGTACCACTCCATACTAGTGAGACACGCGATACCATCAGGACTGAGGCTTTGTGGTCAAGGATTCATTTTCCAGCAGGATTACGATCTAAAGCACACTTGTAACCTTTGCATGAATTATCTCATCAAGAAAAAAAGATGAGGTGTTCTACAAATTATGAAGTTTCCTCCACAAAGTTCTGATCTCAATCCAATAGACTAGAGCAGTGATGCACAAACCCTGGCCCGCGGCCAAATGTGTCCCCCACGGGTCTTTTCAGTGGCCCCACGGGTCTTTTCAATTCAATGAAAAAGTTAGAATATAAAAGTGACCCAATTTATGACTTAGATGGAAAGTAAGTAGGCTAATACATTTAGTTATTTTCTTCGCTTGGCCCTCACATCAAAAAGTTTGTGCACCACTGGACCAGAGCATCTATCTTTGGGACCGTTTGAAAACTAAAAAATATAACTTCTCTTGATTCTCTTTGGGAGAATGTAGAAGAATGTTGGAACGGCATAGCACAAGATGTTATCCAGAAACTTGTCAAATCTATGCCTCACAGAGTGGAAGCTGTCATTAAAGCAGAAAGAGGTCATATCGATTATTAATAAGATTATGCCATTAATTGTTAATTTCTTTACTAATTTATAATAATTACATTTAGAAGCAAATAATGTAACAATAAAAAAATCAAATTTTGTTGTAATTATCATATATTTGTACAATTTACAATAAATTGGGTGATTATAAGGTGGACGCAAACTTTTGAACGCCATTGTGTATATATATATATATATTATATATATATATATATATATATATATATATATATATATATAATGTCTGTGTGTGTGTGGATAGATATTGAGGTATGGATTTTTATTGAAAGTATAGTGTAAGTTGTAGTTATTTTTATTTCGTTGAAGGGGTAAACGGGGGCGGTTGGCACTTCGTGCTGTCGTGTAAGCGTGGAGCGTTTGCTAATTAATGCGTTCCCAAATCGTGATTCACGGAATATGGAGAAGCGGGTTCGGCTTAACTGTCTTGATCGTCGCAAAGGCCTCCTTAATCCTCACGCAATCCATTCACACTCCCTGATTCATCGCGCCTCGGCAGTGCGTGCCAGATTCCGTTGGCACCCTGATTACAGGTGGCGGCAGGTGTATATAGCGCCAGGTAGGCATAGCGTGCGAGGCTTGGGTGCCCGGGAAGCGCGTGCGATACAGTGGCATTACCTGCGAATTAGGGGCTCGCCTCCAGTTAAGTCGCGACGACGAGCGCCCTCCTCTTTTCCTTCAATCCTTAAAGGCCCACACGATGAAGTAAGGACATTTTGCCACCCTCATTTCGTAACCCCCTTCCGTCACCCTTCTCCCATTTTGGCCCCTTTCCCCTAAAATTGGAGAGAAGGTCTCTAATCACAGGACGCGAAGGCAGCGCTCGTAATGAGCCCTCATTAGGCGCAAGATGGTTGTCTTTTTTTCTAACTCCTTTTCTCTTACCTCTTTCCCCTCACCCTCATTTTTCATTCCCCATCTCTCTCTCTCTCTCTCTCTCTCTCTCTCTCTCTATATATATTATATATATATATATATATATATATATATATATTGTGTGTGTGTGCAACTAGGCATAAGTGTGATTGAGTGTGTGATAATTCACAGATATAGTGGGATAATTTTTTTTTATGCGGTAACACTTTTGATAGCGTGAAACAAAAAATTTAAAATTTCTACAAAAAAAAATCTAGAAACAATTTTGTTGTTGGAGAAAAAGTATATTCATCCTGATGAGAATGTGTGTGTGTTGTGTGTGTGTGTTATAAGTTCACTTCTTTCTTAAGGCTACATCCGTAGCGAGAAAGGCTTTGAGGTTAACCTGAAACAAGCGTGAATTTTAAAATGCTAAAATCCGCTCCTCGTTTCAGCATTGATGAAAGCGCAATTCACCCCTCCAGCATATGATAATCGAGGCACAACTGATCGCCACACTTATCTCTTTTACCATTTCCTGTTTCATACATATAATTTAAGTGGTCTTTATTTAATAGATAGGATTCTCCATCGCAAATTTTTATTTCATTTTTCCAATTTTTTATTTATTATGAAATTGGAATTGCCGAGGATTCATCCTCGTTGGACAATACTTAATTGTAAAAGCTTTCCTTTAAAGTTAATGATGATGAAGCTATGAGTATTTTATTTAAATCTGTACTTAACTCCAGGCCAAGCTTTCGATGTTGATGCCTCATTTTACGCTGATGGTTGAAATTCAGAGTTCATTCATTGTGATTTGAATCGCTTCCAGTGAAATCGAATCATTTGTTTACATATTTTATTAAAATGCCCATTTGTTGTAAATTTGATTTTAAATACTTTATTCATTTGTTATACGCATGAACGACTGGTGTCAAGTGTCTGTAATAACAGAAAGGAATGTATTCTTATGATATTTTTAAGAATTGTGCAAAATATTTTCGCCTCCTTCCGGTCATATCTGACCTAAAGTGCGATTCCTTTTCCGATTTGTTGGTATTATAAATGTATAACTTCGTATAAAGAAAGTGTATTAAGGACATGTTATGTAACTTTTGATGACGCAGTTGCATTTTAACGGGTTTTATTGTTTTTTGAACCATTCATTGGACATTTTTAAACGTTATTTTTAAAGGCTAATCTTAGAGACAAGGAATCAAAACAGCAAGCAGCCTCTGCTCAGGAAACAACCTCGGAAGGAGACGTTTCTCTTCAATTAAATTCAATTATCATTTCAATTAACATAATTAAATGTACAAAAATTAAGATGTGATCGTAAGAATAACTTACAAACAAGAATATTAAAAACAAACTTGCTACTTCAGAAACGGAGATACAAAACGTGTTTAAATCTATACAAAATACAAACACAAAACTACAAAATCGAAACAGAACCTTGTAAAATGGAGAAATTCTGAAAATAGAGTTAAAAACGTAAACTTATTTTCAACATTATCCAAGTAATTCAGTAATTTCAATTACAGTTCAGTATTTGAATGGGGCGGAGCTTATTTGACACAAGTTTCCATTAAAAAAGGTTTTTATAGTGTACAAAACTAATTTGGCTTCCCTATATTCCGGATAGTTGGACCTGGTGTAATATAGCGAATGTCTAATATGCGTGTTTGCGGGCGCTATCTCGTAAACAGTGTTGGCATCAGCGGCATGCGGAAGGTAGGCGGTTAGGTTACCGTGATATTTTTCCGTTCACCCGGCTGTGTTATAGGCCACTCAGATTATGGCCCAAGATTTGGTTAGGAATTTGACGCACAGCCGTTGTACTGTACTTAAAAAATGCAGTTGTAACGCGGGAAAGCGACAAGGAAGGCACTAACTGTTACATCACGAAAGGTGTGTGTCCTTCCTTGTTCGTCATGCCCGAACTTACCGTTAGGATTCTCTCTCTCTAACATCGTCCGCGAGACTCGTATGAGTTCCACTCTACCGACGTTTCTACCGCTATGCCTATAGGAGACTCGTAGCGTGTAAAGAACTTTCGTACTGAAAAGTACACACGCATACGCGAAAAGAGGGTACGGAATCGTTGACCAAGACCATTTACTTTTGGGGACACGTTCATATCTGGAGATCAGATGTGGGTGTGAAGTCCATCTCGAGTCTTCCATTCTCGATGTCTTAAGCTCACTGAAATATAGCGGAATGGGCATCATGGTGTGGGTGGAAGTTGAGTAGGACGGCGAAGCAGATATAATGTTCGTATCAAATTCCGTTCAGTTTTTGAAATAATGAAGAATCATCTTTGACCACTACAGTATACCAGCAAGGCATCCTTAAGTTTAATTACTATATTTTGTATTTTGTGCGAAGATGGAGCTCATTGTCACACCTCTTATCATTATACACAATGGAAGAGAAGAAGACTGAGCACAAAACTCCTTCCCTGCATAGACACTCCAGTCATAGCTGAATCTTATTGATTGATCCCTGTATGAGCATATAGGGCCTACGTAAGAAGCTGAGAACATAATACTGTTTGCGTTCTTCCAACGTGAAGCAGCTGAAGGAATCTGTCACGGAGGTATGGCGCAATTTGGAACAAAGTATTATTCAAAGCCTCGTTGATTAATTATCTATGTATTTGTCAACACAGATGGAGGTGCCACCAAATAGCTGAAACAAAGCTTTTCTTTTCCTTGTTGCGTGTGATTTTGGGAACCACCTTTCGTTACGGCGGCCAATATATATATATATATATATATATATATATATATATATATATATATACATTCAACTGCAAAGAACACGCAGTATAAATAACGTAAAGAACGACGCTTGTATAGGAGATATTCCGCGCAAGACGAGAGAGAGAGAACGAAACAAACTTACCTCATTTTTTCATTTGTTTCGTTCTCTCTCTCTCGTCTTGCGCGGAATATCTCATATATATATATATATATATATAATGAGGAACTAAAACAGATAGAATATGATACTCCAAATAGACAGGAAATTCAGAGAAACACAAAAGTAAAAGATTTAGTAGTTATAATGACCGACGATGGAAAATGTGAGACATAAGATAACGATAAAGAAAACAAAAAAGAATTATGGGACAGTTACAGATGAACCTTTAAAAGAAGGGACAAGAAAGTAACAATTCCCTTGCTGAAAAGACTGATCATACTAAAATTGGAATACTGCTTAGTCTTGACTTCCCCATATAAAAAAAGAAATTAACACTTTGGCTGCCAGCTTTTTTTTCATAAGTTTTTCTATCTTGCATTTGTCACATTGCATGTTTATATTCAGGACTGGCCGTTGGGGCGGGGGAGAGTAAATGGGAGTCTTCCTATACGGGTAGACATGGAAGTCATTGTGTTAATAAGCTATAAACTAGAAGAAATTCAAAGAAATTTCACAGTCAAGATCGATGGCTGCAAAGAACTCGCTGGAAAAAACTACATACATTAAATCTGTATTCGCTGGAAAGAGGAAGAGAGGTACACCGTAATATACGTTTGAAAAATATTAGAGAAACTAGTATCCTACCTCTCACTGAACCCGATAACCATTTAAAAGAACAATGGAAAATAGGAAATATAAAATGTGTAGTGTTCCCGAACTAAAGGACAGACGAGGGACAGCCTCAACTTTGATGAAGGAAAATAGTTTTGTTATCAGAGGGCCAAGCCTATTTTACGTTACTAAAGGTAAAGGCCATTAGGAAGATAACGTGTTCCTGTGGACGTCTTCAAAAGAATACTAAACGCCTGGCTCAGTACAATCTCAGATAAGACTGGTGTAACTGGCTATGTCAGATGTAAAAATCAAGAAGCAATTCCCTCTAACATCAAACCAAGTATTGAGGTAGGGCCACCAGCCTGCCGTATGCAAAAAGAGACCAACGCACGCAACATCTGACACACACACACACACACACACACACACACACACACTTGTCAACCTGTCATGTTCCGCGTGTTGGTCTATCTTTGCATAGAGGTCAGGCTGGTGGCCCCACCTCTATACTTGGCTTGATGTTGGAAGGAATATATATATATATATATATATATATATATATATATATATATATATATATATATATATATATATATATATATAATAATAATAATAATGGTGAAAATTTCAGCTCTAGTTTAGAGTCCTTGAGCGATTTTCCAATTCGAAAAGCCGAATTAAAACCCGATATTAGTTTTAACATTACTAACATCGTTGAGACGACATCTGTATTAACTGTTGTGTACTGATAAATTTTGTATCTTTATATATTATTATTATTATTTTATTTTTTAAATTATGTGAGGTTTTGAAGTTTATGGCTAATTCGAATGGCTACAGTGTTCACTTAATGATAGTGAAAGGGGGATTGAACCTCTCTTAAAAGGCATAGAGGGACGACTTCACATAATTTGCTCTTACTCACGAAGCGATATACTATACTGCGGAGAAAGCCAGATTCGGGCACGATTTCCTCTCGAGGTCTTTTGCATCGGGAAATATTTTTGCCACTGTCGCGTTCTGTCGATGGGAAATTGGGAAGAACCCGAAGTGTCGTGCGAGGATGTTAGTTCATGAATCGATTGATAACATATGGCTGTTCCCACCCTCATTCACAATGCTGTAAAGTCTCTCTCTCTCTCTCTCTCTCTCTCTCTCTCTCTCTCAATATATATATATATATATATATGCGCCTGACCGCCCTCTCAATCTAGGCCATGCTGACGAGCTAGCTGCACAAGTAATGTTGGCCTAAAGAGCGGTCAAGAAAGAACACTCCTAATTCCTCGTAATAACGGATTCCTTCTTTCTTTCTTTTCGAGCGTCATTCAACGAATTTACGTTACTTAATCGAAATTGTATGGATTATTATTAATTGCGATGATCAGAATACAACGGATTTTAGTGTTGTACTTATTCATTTAGGCCGAATAAGAAAGCATTTTTAGGTTGTAACAGCTGTTTAATGCCCATATTAAATTTGATGCATCCACTACTGTCGTATTGGCGATCTGACGTGAATTAAGCATAGGTAAATGAACTTAAAATACCATTTCCTTAAGGGTTGACATGTTCATTTTCCTTCACGAGTGATCGTACACGAAATGCATAAGGTTGAAATCTTTTCTCTATTGATAGCAGAGAGACGTTTTGTAAATAATAAATAAGAAACAGTACTCGTCATTTTGCTTGAGGAATTATCCTCGAGTATTATTATACTATATATTATATATATATATATATATATATATATATATATATATATATATATATATATATATATATCGGGTGATTCAAAAGTCAGGTACATAGGGAAATACTGTATTATGTAATGATACAGGGGAATAGTCACATACATGTTCGATATGGCCACCGTAACGGCAATGCACTTGTGCAGCCAGCTAGGAGTATCACATCAATGCGCTCCTCCTTCGATAACATCTCATAACTCATTTACCTGCAAAGAAACAGAAAAGCCCCATGTAACCTGACTTTTGAATACCCTGTGTGTATATATACAATATATATTACTACCCATACCGTGATAATCTTGGAAAGTCTGGTTGTCCAACACTTACTGCTAGAATTTGGCCCTGAGATCCATCAGCTTTTTAGCCCTTGACCTCAAAGTAAGACACCAGAATTCCAAGCTCAGCTCAGCGTAGTTTGCACATTATACATAGGATTTGTGGGCCTGAGGGGTAGAGATGATATATATATATATTAATTATATATCTATATATATATATTATATATATATATATATATATATATATTATCTCTACATACTGAGCTTTTTTAGCGGATTTCCGTCTTAATTGTATAATGATGAAATAGGAGCTGTATTTCATTTGAAGATTGTCAAACACTGACCAACTGGGAAACATTTTATGTAGTAACGCGACACGATACCTGAATTCTTTACCGAATGCAATGTAGGCAGCGTAACGCGCGTAACACGCTATCAGATAGTTTAGCGATACCGTCGACTTCATAAATGCCTACTGAAACGTCGCCAAAAGGTGAAAGCTTCGTAGTGCAACTACGAAACGATTGGTGGTCACTTCTCACACTGGATCATTTGCTACTGAATCTTGAGCTAAATTATACCTTTAATTTGCCTTTATTTTTTTATGTTACGATGTCTTTAATTATGTGCCATATTTTGCAGTGTTTACTATATTTACGCGAATGCATTGGCGTTCTCTCTCTGTTGCTTAGGTCTGTGGTTTGGTAATACTGTAGGTATACTGTTGCGCCTTAGTCAGCGTAAAAGATTTATGTCAAGGAGATTGTGAGAGGCTCGAGCAGTGTGATTCCTACAAATTCTGAGGATGAAAAAGACAAGCTTATTTTTTCCCTAATCATGCGTCGCTGATAACAAACACTAAGGTTAAAGGGAACTCTCTTAGCTGCGTCATAGTTTTGAGTATACACGAAATCGTACTTACAATAATAGTTTTGCGTTCGGCATTTTTATACGTGGACACCGATTACGTATAATAAAGACTAATAGTGTTTACGTATTTCTTTTTGTTTTCGTACGATGTAAACGAGTTAGAATAATTTATACACCTCTTCCAAATGAGCTACTTTTCGGGCGCATGCGCGGAATAATAACTCGCTCGTTCAACACTCGCAAATACATACACACGGAGAACACCGGAAAGGAAGCTCTACAACTTTGATAACACGCATACTCGGTAACTGAACTATATACATACGTACGGTACTATATATATATATATAGGCATGATTAGTAGATTTCCGCGCAAAGTTATAAATTATATTATTGCTGTAATGCTTCGTTCATTCATTGGTCTCGCAGGTTATTAGTTGATGCTTAATATTTTAGATGAAGTGTTTTTAAGCAAACGTCATTATCGTTAGAAGCGGTTGGAAGCCTGTTGTCGCGCGTATGAAAACGTTCGAAACGACGCATTCGTGATAACTTTGAGAAGACGAACGTTTCTTCCGCATCATCACAAACAGATACACGCGCACCTTTCTTTGCAGAAGGATTTCTTTTAAAAAAAAACACCATTGGCCGTTTTGAGTCGTCTGGACTGGTCTGGTTTTTCTTTTTAACTAAAAGGTGACGAGTGCGCGAGAGTATATTATTTGCGTGACCGTGTAGAAAGCGACCTTGTTAATCGGAAACGAAGCATTTTTTAGTCGGAGATATTTTAAAACTGGTCGAATTTTGGTTTAATCTACGTTAAATATCTGAAAAAAAAAAATGTTATTTTTAGAAAATGGTACACCCGAAATGTTTTTTATTTTAGCAATTTGTTTGATAAACAGTTGTTACTTACCCCTTTCTCAGAGCTCAAGCTGGACTCGACTTCTCAATACGCTCGATTACTTCACACTTGGCACCATTCCCATTCCCACCCGCGGTCTGAAAGTGGGATTTCCAGATTTGGTAAATAGGAAAGAATTTAAAGTGGGAAATTCTACTCTAGGAATTGGAATGAATCGGAATTGGAATGAATCGGAATTGGAATGAATCGGAATTGGAATGAATCGATTTGAGAATTTCGGATTTCTCATTCTCATTCTTGGACGAAGACTAAAATGGAAATGACCGAGATTGGAAAGAGACCAATAGAGTTTTACTGAATGCGAATCGAATGAAGTTTTGAAATCGGAAAGTATCTGTAATAAATTTTAATGTCTGTCTGTCTCCCCCACCCACCCTCTCCTCCCTCATATCTGACAACAAAAAGAGTGAGATAACGACAGCTGACGTGATAAGTTACGATTCTCAACGTTTCATTCTTGAAGGTTCTTTATATATATATATTATATATATATATATATATATATATATATATTATATATATATATATATATATATAATTGTGCGTGTTTTTCATAACTAAAATAAAGAACACAAACTTTGTACAATAGACGTATTTTAGCTCATTTTACTTCATAGACTACTTAATTATTTTATCTGATATTAATTAATAATGAGTTTGTGCGTAATTTTTATTTGAACTGCTTCAAACGAGCTTTTACGGAGCAACACCTTTTGGCTGATTCCTCTCAACCACGGTCATTTTTCTCTTTTAGAGTTCTCGAATGTTTGGCGGTTTTTGTGCGCAGATTGTTTTTACCCGACACCATAAAAAGAAGTCTGCGGCGGTTAGATCACTAGTAACTAACTAGCTAACTGCCTGGAGAAAGTTTTACCACGCAGTGCGTAACGGGGGGAAAATGCACAGAAACTTCATTTTGTATTAACTATTAATTGTCATTTGCTTTGATTTTAGGGTTATACAGTGTCTTGTAACATTTTCAGCTAAGACGAGCTTGTTGCTGGATTATCAAAAGATAAGGGCCATTACAGAATGTGGAGTGTTATGGAACCCTATAACGTAGCTATGCCCATTCACTTTAACAAACTATCATCACTCCACAAAATTGTATTCAATAATGTCGGATGGGCGCGTATCCTTTTAAGCCAAATTTTGTAAAAACACTGTAACCCTAATCGTTTCCCAGTAATCCCTGAACCACAATGAAATAAAATCCTGTTAACTTTAAATCTTTCAGAATGTGTTAAATTAAGTAACACTTTCAGTTCTGCAACTTCATGTCTAACGGACTACTGCGGCTGAGATGCAAAAACAGTCCCTACACCAGTGATGCACAAACCCTGGCCCGCGGGCCAAATGTGGCCCCCACGGGTCTTTTCAATTCACATTTTTCACATGAAAAGGGTAGCTACCCAAAGAAAAATCTGAAATATTACCCCTGGTTATAAAAATGCATATTTATAAAAAATAGAATATCCATATATCTGGCCCCTACATATAAAACAGATGGTTGGTTTGGCCCTCACATCAAAAAAGTTTGTGCACCACTGCAGTCTACACTTTCCACTCTTATATTCACACTCCTACCAGAACCTTTCGATAATGGTACTTCTTGAGAACTAATATGGAATTTTTTCCCCACACCCTTTGAACCTCGAGTACATTTTCAAACTTACGAAGGGTACGAACCAGCCACATTTTGTTCTGTTCGTAGACGGGTTGCCGTATTGCACACGGAAAGAACAAATGATATTTCATTGCTTAGCCTTAGATATAAGTAGATTATTTTGTCAAATAACCATTAGTATTGGTTTGTTGTAAAACTGTAATACGAGTATCGTATTAGATACGTTTCTGTTCTACGATGTCGCGCAAGTGCGAGCAATATTATGTCAAAAGTCATTAATTATTAAAGAGAATAAAATTGTTGCCACGAAGTGATTTGAGAGACCTTTATCGGTGATGAAGCGTGCCCAATGTTCGCCGTCAAGATTCCATCGAGAAGAGAGGTCAGGTCATTTAACTCCTTACATGGGCACTAAAAACCCCGCAAATAAATCCCATAGACTTCCTTGGAAACACTTGGACCGAAAGGTGACGACATACCGTTTAACCCTCCAAATATAATGCAGCTGAAGAGAACACTAAGAAGGAGAGATGACGAAGGTGTCCGGCAAAACCTTCTTAATTCTGTCACCCGGGGTCGGACACATGTTACTGCAAAAGGGAGTGCGTTCAAATACTACATGAAATGTTTACGCCAATGCTTCAGTTTCCCTGTCCTCGATCACCTCGCTTTAATAAACGTCATTTCATAGGGTGTAGTGGTTAGCATCACTGACTACGAATTCACCGGCCCCGGGTTTCATTTCCGGCGAAAGCGGGCGACGTGCAGCTTACCCAGCTGCTCATCCTTCCAGAAAAAATAGGTTGGTATGTAAATGAGTACCTGGGTGGCGTATTGGTTAAGACGCTGGGCTGCTGATCGGGAGGTCGTGAGATCGAGTCTGGGCAAGGACTTTGTAATTTCTAGCTACCCGTGGTGTATCGTGGTTCGGATTCCACGTTAAACTGTAGGTCTAAGGTGGATCAACAAGCTAGACCTTCGTCCGGCATCATAGGAAAAAAAATAAAAAAAGGCAAAACAAAAGCTTTTATTTACAGAACGTGCTCAATATGTCCATTGTTTTCAGTACACAAATTCAGACGTGATACCCAGTCAGCAAGCACACGGTGAATGATGTCAGGAGTAATGGTGTTACATGCCCCAATAATGCGCTGTCGCAAATGTTCAACACACCTAATTTTCTCTGCGTATACCAGCGCTTTCAAGTGGCCCCAGAGACAAAAATCTAGCGGCGTGAGATCCGGGCTTCTAGCTGGCCACTCCACAGGCCCTCGACGTCCTATCCAATGACCAGGGAATTGTTGGTACAGGTATTCTCTTACTTGGGTGCTGTAATGTGCAGGAGCGCCGTCTTGCTGGAACCATGTTAAAATGAGCCAGGATAGCAGTCGCTGTATCATCGTCAGTGGACCTCCTTGAAGGTCCACTGCGTGGTTTATCTTCTATGGATCCTGTTTCCTTAAACTTTGCAACAAGTCTGCTAACGCAACTCTGTGTTATTGGCTCGCGTTATTGGCTCGCGGTCTGGAAGCAGTCTGTTAAATTCAGCAGCGGCCTCTCTTTGACTCTGATTTCCTATGAGTAAAATTATCTGGATTCATTCTTCCTTGCTCACAGACATTATGGCCTGTAGAAAGAGAAAAATATGAATTATGGTTTGTAGAAATAAAAAATATGAATTTCTCCTATGATGCCGGACTTATGGGACACCCTGTATATATATATATATATATATATAACACAGTATATAAAATAATATAATATATGAGGTTCTTTCGAAAAATATCTGGACTGATGCGATTATAGACAGAATATGGTGCAGGGTTTGGCGCTTAATCTCCCTCAGAGTACGCTCCTTCTGAAGCCACACACTTTGCCCAACGATCCTGCCACTATTGAAAACATTTTTCGAAATGGCCAAAAGCTGCTTCGTCAAATTTCTTTAATGGTCTCAGCATCATCGAATCGGTGTCCATTCAGGATGTTTGAGCTTCGGAAACAAAAAAAATCACATGGAGCCAAATCCGGCGAATATGGAATTTTACATTGAAGTTTTGAAACGTCTACATGAAGCAGTTCCGAGTAAACGGCCGCAAAAGTGGGAGTCCGGAGACTGGATGCTTCATCAGGATAACGCGCTATCTCACTCGTCGCAACTTGTCCGGCAATTTTTTTTTGTTTCCGAAGCTCAAACAAACCCTGAAAGGACACTGATTCGTTGATGTTGAGACCATTAAAAGAAATTCGATGGAGCAGCTTTTGGCCATTCCGAAAAGTGCTTTCGAAAAATGTTTTCAGCAGTGGCAGGATTGTTGGACAGTGTGTGGCTTCAGAAGGGGGCGTACTTTGAGGGAGATTAAGCAGCCCCAAACTCTGTAAGTACCATATTCTGTCTATAATCGCATCAGTCCGGATACATTTTGAACAAACCTCGTGTATCTAATATGGTTTTGAACCAAATGTTCAGGATCGACCTGTGTTCGACCTTTCTGCTGCATCCCGCTTCATTTGAGAATTTATATGGTGTCCATTCGTTTACCAACGATAGGAAGGATGAACAGCTGGGTTAGGCGGCATGCTGCTTGCCCTCTCCGGGCTAAGATTCATAGCAATGCTAACCACTAATATATATATATATATACACACACATATACACATATGAACAAACAGCAATAAACGTGATGACTTAGACAATGCAGGAAAACTGTGCAGGCAACCAGAGACCATGAGTGGTTTTTCCCGGCACACGAGAAATGAGAGCCGTCCTTGTCCTCACCACTCTGTAAGAAATGCTCCTGACGAAGAACCCTCCTTGGAAAGTATTATGCTCTATCAGGAGCAATTCCTGCAGAGTGGTGAGGATAAGCCCTGCTTTCATTGCGTGCTGGGCGAGAACACTGTTGGCCTGTAGTTGCCTGTGCAATATATATATATAAATATAATTAAAGTAATTAGTAACTTACTTTCTTTCTCGAATTTATGATTAAGTGTTGCACTGTCACCGGCATTATTACTGAATGATTTTTATGCTCGTCACTTAACGAGTGAAATATTTATCCTTTTAAAAGGTGTTCTCATTCCATTTATTTACACTATGTATTAATAAAGTAATTAACTGAAATTATTGTCTGTTAAGGTAATTATCATTTAGTTTCTCACCTTGAAGTCATAATCCGTTAATAAATGCCTTACAGTATTTTTAACACTTAAAATTAATATTATTACGAAGAGGAGGATTATTACTCGTATTTACTATTGATTAATTCTACATTTGTTAATCGATGTTATTAATTTTTTTTTAAGGGGTCTTTCAATGAGAGAAAATTGTGTGGAATTTGTATACTTTTATTTCCATATTTTCACTCTTGGAATTTTATTATAAAAGCACATTTTCTTATTAAAAGGACGACATAAAAGATACACCGTTCGTTCTTCAATACACACGAACGGATCTTTAGTCCAGCCGAAACGTCACGTGAAATTTATGTGCTATGTAGTGGTTCTATAATTTATGGCCTCCGATGGTACACACACACACACACACACACACACACACACACACACACATCGCATAAGCGGGGTATCGACTTTTTTAAAAGTCCATTTATCTAAAAAAAGTAATTCACCAAACCTAATTTAACCTAATCTAACCTTAGTGCCGGCAGTCAGACCGAGAGGGGCGTGATAAATGTTTCGGACGCTATTGAGTCGTTAAATAGCGAGATACTTGCTAATCTAGCTTAACCTAACCAAATCAAACCTTAACTAACCTAGCCTAGCGTAACCAACCTTAATCAAGGACCAACGTATCTTTTTCTCGACAATAAAAATGCTCTTAGAAATTTTTATACAAATTTTTTGATGTTATGAGGTACCAAACGTGTTGCCTCAAAAAAATTACCATCAGATAAATAAGTTTGGATACACTAGGGCCGTAAGGTCTACTGTTAAGTGTGGCCTTGTGTATTCCAATTTTAGAAACACACACACACACACACACACACACACACACACACACACACACACATATATAATAGTCACTTTTATTTTAGAAGCCATAATGGTTAATAAGTTGGTAATTCCTTTTCATATATTGCAACAATGTTTTATAATGCAAATTCACCATTAACGAAAATTAAGTGTACTAATTAAGCATATTTTCCACATAATGTTTATGGTGATTAACTAAATGCGTATCGTTTGTTCTTTTATTAACTTATTCGTCTATTTATTATTTTATGAATTTTATTTTTATCTTAACATTTGATCTTGAACATAACTTCATAATGTGATTCCTTCTAATTGTAGGAGAATAAACGATTTTTGTTTAGTGTTTCTTATTAAGTAAAATAATATAAAAATGAGTGGCAAAATCTTCGAGTTTAGTCAATCGCGGCTGTTAAATGACTAGATTTTTCATTTATATATACAGGGTGGTCCGGAAGTCCTGCCAAGTTTTAGTGGATAATTTGATAATGTTTAATTAAAGGAGATTTTCAAACAAAATATATTCTAGCAATACCCCCATGAGGCAGGAGTTTGGACCACCCTGTAAAAAAAAATTATACTCGAGCAATTCGTTGTTATGATTTAACTATTTTACTGAGATCAGAATTTCCATGAAGAAATTGTTTTATCACGCAAATGCTTTTTGAGGAGAGCATAAATCACGTCGAGGTGGCACATTTTTTTTTTTTTTTTTTTTTTTTTTTCCCCTCGGTGAATTAATAGTATGACGTGTGACTGAACTTTTGAATTACACTCTCAGTGTCTTCGTTATAGATGATGGACAGGTTTCATTATTGTGAAGTAGGCCTACTGAAGGCAGTTCCATCAAAGTAATAGAGATAGTGATAGTAAAGAGCGGATCGTAAGAAATAACTGTAATTAAAACATTATTCGATTATAATTTCCACGACTTATTATGCGTAATTTTAAGAAATTTTTTATTATAATGACTAACCAGTTTATATAAGAGTTGGATTTGTCATCTGGCCTGTTGTCTTTTAGTAAAGATAGGTAAAAAGTTCTTAATTTTACTCTGTATACCTACAGTTAAAATACATAATTATAGTTTGCATAATCGAATACTCGTACATTGGACGTTTGTACAAAAATTTACGAAATGAATTAATCATTTGCCAAATTTGTCGACCAATTTTTATTGACGAGTAGTCACATTGTTAACATATTTAGCTGTTAATATATATATATATATATATATATATATATATATATATATATATATATATATTATAGCTGGAAATTGGAATGTTCGAGTAAAATAAATTGTAAGCTCTAGAAACTGGTCAGTATCTTTATTTATTGAATTTTTAGTTTTATTACGAGGGAGTTCAATAAATAAGGTAACGAGGTAACGGAATATTAATATAAGCCTCATTACCTTATTTACTGAAACCGTCTCCTGTTATTATTTATTATTATTATTATTATTATTATTATTAATTATTTAATTATAAAATGGAGTACTGGTATTTAAGGGTCCTTTAGCCGCAGTACATGTTATGTCATCTTAATATTTAGTATAGTATCCCTTACGCAGACAACAGCGCGCTTGCACATTGTCTTAGAATTTTGTAATCTTGCTTTGTATTGCCTTCTATTCCTGCTCTCTGTCATAAACCTTGGATCAATGAATATTTTTAAATTGGTTTCCAGTGATTCTTAGAAATCATTCAAGGATATCCCGGACATGCTGAATTGAATTCATATCTGGTGACTGACTAAGGCCTTGGGCTGTCTTTCAATCTTCGAGTTGTTCGGAGCGCCATTTTAAGATTATTTCCCTCTCTAGATTGGTGACCACTCCCGTAAGCAGTGAAGGATGTTGATGTACCCTATCCACTATACCGTCCTGCGCCCCTAATTTCACCCCAAACTGTGACAGGCGCTGGCGTACATGTGGTGGCTTCTGGTTTGTAGATGTTCCATTGAAATTTTTTGCGGAACGCCGACGAAACCATACAAGACTCGCTACACGTCCGGTATCACAAATCTGGATTTACTTGGGGAAAAAAATGAATGAAATCCCCCAAGTCTCATTGATGAGTCAGCTTCTCTATTGCCCACTGATGCCAGCTTTTGATATTGCGCTGTGTAAGCAGTGGTTTGCGTCCTGCTGTTCGATCACAATTGCCTCTGTCATGTAGATGACGCTTTGGTTCTTTGTAGTTACGTGGATGCCCGCAATCTGTCGGTAGTAGATCTTTGACACGCTTTTTTTTTTTGCAGCACGAATAATTTTTTATCTTTTTTTTGTCTTTGGGCGTTCAGGACTCGCATCAATCTTTTGCTTTTTGTCTATTGTACATTTGCACAATTATACCTACGTTCACAATAGGTAGTGATGTGTTCAGTTCCTATGCTATTTAACGCTACTCTTTCCAACACAACATCCGAATGGGCAATTATTATTACTCCGATACGCCCTCTTTTAAAATTATGAAGTTTCCGCGAGCATCGCATCTTTGGCATCGATAACTATGTAATTAGAAGTTTTTGTTTTTTATCCAAAAATAATATATATATATATATATATATATATATATATATATATATATATATATATATATATTTTAATTGGGGTTGTTTAACCTCCTTCGCAACATCTAAGGTCATATGACGGAGAGGACCTACAGCTTTACGTGGGATCCGAACCACGGGTCGCTACATAATCTGGGCGCGTTGGGGTCTCCCATCCAACTACTACGTTACTCAGACCCAGTGTCGCTTAACTTCGCTGATCTCCGGGAAGCGGTGTTACGATATATATATATATGGTGTTATCAAATTATGTTTCATAAATTAGTATACATATTCAGGACATTAAAGCGAACAAAAAAATTCCTATGAACATAAATCCGCAATCGCTTCATTTCTGAGATACGTTGTTTTTTTGCCGACGACGATCCAATTAAAATGAAAATCACGAAAGTTTATCAAAGTTTATATATACAGGGCGTCCCAAAAAATGTATACACACTTTAACAGCTGATAGCTCAATTGATGTTTCTTTCTTTCCAAGTTAAACCCATTAGAATTAATAATGGCAGTCAGACTAAGCTTTGAACAAAGGAAATTCATTCTAAAATGCTACTGGAAGTGTGAAAACGCAGTTGAAGTGCAAAGACAGTTTAGGAGGGAGTTTCAAACAGATCCACCAACGCGACTTACCATCACTCGAATTAGAGATAAGTTTGAAGCCGATGGAACTTTCAGAATGTCCACAAGAAGCGTTCCGGAAGACCACGGACATCGACAAGCCCCACAAAGCAAGAAGAGTACTGGAAACTTATCACCAAAGTCCAAGAAATCTGTGCGGCAAGCGAGTCGTGAGGTAGGAATTTCAGAATCGTCTGTCCAACGCATTTTGAAGCGCTGTCAATGGAAAAGTTACATTCCAAGATTAGTCCATGCTATTAATGAAGATGATCCGGACCGAAGAGGGAGTATTGCGAGTGGTACTTGGCACGATGTGGATGTGGATTGGACGAAGGGTTTCATAGAATACCCTCCGCGTTCACCAGACTCACACCACTAGACTTTTTTTTATGGGGATACTTAAAAGACAAAGTCTACGCTATAAAACCTGCAACAGTCGCTGAATTGAGAGAAGCCATTGAACGAGAATGCCACAAATACCAAACGAAATGTTTCGTGATGTTTGCGATTCCATTGCTTCGCGTTATCAGCAGTGCCTGGACCAGAACGGACGTCAGTTTGAAAACAGGCGTTGACAAAACAATTAAATAATGTCTGTAGATTCTATTACATTTTGAAATGAAATGTATTTAATAAACACTGCCTTTATAAGTATTTAAAGTGTGTATACATTTTTTTGGGACGCCCTGTATATATACAGCAAGTGCTCAAAATCATCAGCGTGGATTGGGCGGCATGGTCCCGTCGCTTGGCCACCCAGGTTTCCGGACCTAAATGCAATTGACTTTTCTCGTGGGGTTATTTAAAAAGTTTGTTTATGCAAGAGCAGTTAATAATAACATAGATAATTGCGATAATGTGTTCGAGATTGTTCAGAAACAATACGCAACCATGTAGGTGTTTTCGAACTTGTGCGCAAAATTTTCAACGACGCGTTGAAACATGTACTCTGATGCAGGGAAACCATTTTGAGCACTCGCTGTAAATAAACTTTGATGAACTTTAAGGAATTTCCTTTTAATTGGATCGTTGTCGGCATAAAAGCAACGTATCTCGGAAACGAAGCGATTGCGGATTTACGTTCATAGGAACTTTTTGTTCACTTTGACATCCTGAATATGTTACTAATTTATGAAACATAATTTGATAACACCTGTATATAAAATATAGTATAATGGTCAGCATCGCTGACTACGAATCCACCAGCCACAAGTTAGATTTTCGGGGATGGGGGGCGCGGCGCTCAGCTTACTCAGCTGTTCATCCTTGCGTACAAAAAATTGTTGGTAGGTAGTAATTGGATCTCCTAGGTAGCCTAATTGTTAAAGGCTGGACTGCTGATGGGAGGTCGTGAGATGGAGTAATTTTTAACCACCCGTAGTGGTTGTAGTTCAGGTTCCACGTTAAGTTGTAGGTATAAACTGGGGCAACAAGCTTGACCTTTATCAGAATGAAAATTTTAACGAAAGCAAAACCGAGGTACCAAGGTACTTGGTTTATCTTCCACCCGAATTGTTCATTCTGATGAAGGTTAAGCCTGTCACTCCACTTAGACGTACAGTTTAACGCGGAATCCGAACCACGCCCCACCAGCAGCCCAGCATCTTAACCACAAGGCTACCCATTTATCTACCAACCATTTATTTTTGAAGGATGAACAGCTGGGTTTTGCTGCGCGCCGCCTGCCGTCACCGGGTCTCGATCTCGGGACCGATGGATTCGTAGTCAGTGACGCTAACCACTACACCGAGGCGCATGCATTATATATATATATATATATATATATATATATATATATATATATAAATATAATATATAATATAAATATAAATATATAAATATAAATATAAATAAATATAAATAAACCTTAACTGTCGATAAGGCTTTACCAGATATTACCTAATTAACACACAACGTGGTTATTGCACGATATTCTAAATTTGAGGAATGCATCTGAATATAAGACAAACAACAAATATCGCAGTTAAGCTGAACATATTGAACATACAGTTCAAACAAAAAGTCCAGCAAATATAAAATACGTCCATTAAGTAATTCTTCTCCGTTCGGATAGCTACGAGTTTTAAAGCCAAACATGAAAGCTTGTCTACATGAAAAATCGCAGGGATAATACTGTACCGCCACGATGTACTTCAGTTGGTACAAGGAAAGCAAGATTAAACTTCAAAAATGCGGCATGTACCTCGTGTGAGAGGCTCGACTGACATGGTGTCCCTCCTCAGTGATTGGCACTACATGGCACTCCTGAATTATGCGAGCACAGTTGCCTGTATCCCAGCATAACACGGTCGCACTAACTATTATTCAAGAGAGCAGTGCCACTGGGAGAGCAAGAGGATAGAGGAACGGCACAGGAGTATGGCAAGAAAACTTTATATATATATATATATATGCACACACACACATATATATATATATATATATATATATATACAGGGTGTCCCGTAAGTCTGGACCCATAGGGATTTATAATATATTTTTTTATTATGTTATTATTATTATTTTATTATTATTATTTTTTTATTATTTTTATTATGATTTTTATTTGTGGGGCCACTTGAAAGCCAAGTGTACGAGGTCAAACTTCAGAACATTTTCCACCTTAAAGCACGCATTGTGGAGGCGTGTCAAGAAATTTCTGCGACTGTGATTCAGAAAGTGCTGTCGCAGTGGAGATTGCGTCTTCAACTATGTGTGCGACACAACGGCGGACACTTTGAACAGATTATGTAAATAAATTTTTGGACATTTTGTAATTTTATTATTTTTCCCTATGGGTCCCAGACTTACGGGACACCCTGTATATGCACACACACACACATATATATATATATATATATATATATATATATATATATGCACACACACACACACACACACACACACACACACACATATATATATATATATATATATATATATATGAAAATGAAAAGGTTTATTGCAAGACTATATAGTCCATATGACAAATATTATTAATACAATGACAGTCATATACTAAGGATAGAAATATATACAATTGATCAGAAATAATACTGTAATGTCGAAGTTAAGTGGAGCTACAGACAGACGTTTTCGTACCAAGAACTCCATAGCTTAGACTGCAGGAGTCCCCAACCTTTTTGTACTGAAGAGCACATTCAAGACTACCGGTAGTGCGGCGGGCACCATTTACTTTTTCAAGGCAAATTTTTAGTTGGACTTAATAATGAACATAATACACAAAAACATTTAATTCCTATGTAAAATAACGAACTTAATACACAAAAAAAAAACAACGATGG